>BLKR01001939.1:0-100000 GCA_011170035.1 Teleogryllus occipitalis
AGGGCAAACGCCGCTCTCCGGAATGATTATCACAATTTAAGGAAACAAAAAACAAGTCAGTAAAATCATTATTACCACAATCAGTATTACCACAAATAGTTCGGAAATTGTTGATAAACCGCCAGTTCCAAAATGCGCCAAATATTGAAACTAACTGAAAGCTATGTTAAAATCAAAGAAGTTATATTATAAACATACGACGTTTATTGGAAATCGACATAGCGATCAATGTATACCATCTCCTAAGATAGATAAGTTACAGTATATGATTGGGCAGTAAGGAGAAACGGTAAGAAAAATCGGATAGAAAAAGCAATTAACTTTTTGAGATACACCGCTCTGATTGGGGCATTTTGTGTATATATATATATATATATATATATATATATATATATATATATAATGACGTCATGGGATTAGACAACCCCATAACGCCACCATCAGCTACGAAAAGCCCACGAACAGAGGAGTAGGGTACGCGGCGGAGCGATGACTTGTAAACGCGCCATCTACCCACAGCTTTTCGAACTCTGACGCCCGAACTAGTGAATAAAGTTTTTCCGGGAGGTCACGAAAAGAGGAGAATATTCACCCCTCCAAAATTTCCCCAGGCGCGAGTACCATAAGTATCGCGGCGCGCCTCGGAGGACCCCTCTATGACTGCAGCAGCGACGGCGACTAGACTGAGCTCTTTGATTGCAGCAGCGACGGCGACTAGACTGAGCTCTTTTTGACTGCAGCAGCGCCGGCGATTGTAACTTGATAGCATAGGAGTTTATTTTAATTTGGTAGTTAAAAGTTAGCTTTTGAAGCGTATCTTTGAAAGTGAGGTAATTAAGAAGTGGAGTTCACAAGCATTCTTCGCATTCACAATATTTGAGAGAGCAAGGGAAGTGACTGTTTGACTCCGAAATAATTTCAAATTTGTCAAATTCGCGCAGAAAAACATTAACTAAATCCATATTGCACGCTGAGACCACAGGTGAGTGTGGTAGGTAGGCCGAGAATTTAAAGCATAACTTCAGCAACATTAATTATTCGAGGCTGGAAGCGCGAACAAAATTGTACGAGGCGCGGCAGAAGAAGAAGAAGGATGACCCCAGGGAGAGTGAAGCGTAAGTGAAAAAGATCTGGACTGGAACGAGAATCGTACGAGTCCGGAGAACGGGAGAAGGGTGTGGAAATTGGAGGCGTGGCGGAGTCCGGAGTTCGAGAGAAGGAAACTTGTAACGTCGTGGGACAGCAAGCGGAGAAGAGTGGCGACGCGGGGCTGCGAGCGCCAGAAAATCCCCAAGGTTACCTACAGGCGAGCGATGCGGAGCTTTGGAGGTAAAGGAACTGGTAACTTTTATGCGGCGATCAGTTGGGGAAAGAGAATAGCCGTAAATACACGACAATTCGTGTTAAAAGTGAGTGAAAACTCCAGAATAGGCGGGAGAAGAATTCCGAACGATGTGAGTGGCAGTTTCAAGTTCATAGATTTGAAAATAGATTTTTTTACATGGGAGTTTTTTTGTTTTTTTTTCTCCCTCTCAAAATTCAAAATTTATTGCTTGTTTATCCTTGAAAATAGATTTTATTACATGGGAGTTTTTTTTCTTTCTTTTTTTTCTCCCTTTCAAAAATTCAAAATTTAAGTAGTATATGACTTAGTGTAGGGATCACAGAATTTTGAAAATGTGCACACAATCCACTTTTCCCCATAGCACGTCATACAGTTTTTAACTGTTTTTTTGACGTAAAATAAATAAAAAAATTAAAAAAATAGTTTTTGATATCAGGATAACTATTGAGGAGAATTTAATGTGTCAAAAACTGTCTAACATTGTTAAAATTTTTCGATGAATTCAGTTGTTTTTAACGAGTGTTTTTTGATTAGGACGGTATTGCACAAAGAAAAGGTAAAATTTCTTAGAACAAATATATATATATATATATATATATATATATATATATATATATATATATATATATATATATATATACAGTAAAATACTATTGGTTTTAATTTCACGAGTGGAATAGTCTCAGCAAATACACTAATACGACTCTGCTTCATTCGGTTACACCGGTATTCTTTTTTTTTGTCTGTGAACGCAGGGCAAGAATTTGTGGATTCCATGGAGGAGAACGCGTGTACCTGGAAGTCCAAGGAGACACCGAAGCCGGCGGCGGCGGCCCGGTTCATGTTGAGCTGCTGGTCTCCGAAGAGCGGAATGCCGACGACGGGCACGCCGTGGTACACGGCCTCCTGCGTGCTCATGAGGCCACCGTGCGTGATGAACAGCCTTATCTTCGGATGCGCTGCACACACACACAAGGACACATTTTTTTAGTCAAGCGATGTGCTCTTTTCCGGGAAAGAAACTTTTTTTGAATAATTTCATGTTTATGTAGCGGAAGATATGGTATATTAAAGCAGTAAAGACAACTATTTTGTTGTCTCTCCTGATCGGATCCCAATAAACTGTTTTAATCAAGTGAGGCACAAAACAAAAAACAAAAAGAGAGAGAGAGAGAAAATAAGAGTGGAGGTGACTATATATTGAATAGATCGCATCTTTCCTTTATTAATAAAAAGGTACGAAATCTTCGTTGTTTGAAATCCGCGGCTAGATTGGAAACGGGGAGATGTCGACATGCGCAATTTGGCAATTTTGCAGGAAATTAATGTTTTTTTGCTTAGAGAGCATCATGTTGTGTAATAGTTAAAACGTTTGTTTGCGACTATCAATTACATATAAAATATTAATGCAAAATATTATATATATATATATATTACTTTTATATACAAATATGAAATATTATTTTCATATCAAAATAAAAATTTCAGCTATGAGAAAAGTTCAGTCATTACATTAACGTAAGCTTCATAGCAAGATTTGCTGTTGTATCCCAAAATACATATGTTAGGCCAAATTGATGAATACAAATGATAGATGTAAAGATTTTGGTAAATATAAAACAACGTATATTCATGGATACGCAGTATTTTTTGTCGTAACGTTTCCACAGTTCTTCCTTCTGTGCGATGTAATCGCACGGGTTCATCTAATTTTTAACAATTCTTGAATGCAATATTTTCGAACATTCAATCGAATCATCATAGCAGATTGCTTCGTGAATCAGTACTGTAATAGCGAGGCGAAACTGAAATATTTTCAATATAAGAGTTAAAATTGTAGTTGTGTTTGCAGAATGGTAATTGCATATTAAGTTAATCGGCTGGTAATATAAACATGTAGGCCAGTGGCAAATTCTCCGATACACCGCGTATACCTCCGGTATACCTAGTATTTTGAAGTATATAAGTAATGTTTCATAAGTTTGGTAATTCTATAAAAAGTTATTGAGGTTCGAAAGCTTTCAAACTTATGCGAAAAAATAACTGTTTTGCTACATAGAGCCAGTCAGTCTTCCCCTTCCCAAAGCGTGATGAAGTACGGTAGAGAGAGAAGTTTCAAACAGTGTTTATTGCTGTCCAGAGAATTCGCTAGTGCCGGCGAAGGTACCGCATGCCAGCCGCGATAGGGCTCCTCATGTCTCAAGGGCGGAGATAGTGGAGGAAGCTCGTCTGGACGGTCGGTGGGCACCGCAAAATATTGCGGTGAACAGTCCTCCTCTCATCGTTCTCGCTTTTCTCACGTTTTTGTGAAAATGGAGTGTGTTAATGATCGAGAAGTTAGAGGTTTGTGTCTTATAGAACAATTATTAAGAACGGAATTTCGTATTATTGGGATTTCTGAAGAGCTCACAATAAAAGACAACGGTAGAGGTAGCTTCCATAAAGTGCGGTATACTTAAAATAATGTTCAGAATTCACCACCGATGTAAGCCTACGTAACATTTCTAAATGTACAAAATGAAAGGATATTCCCAGAGAGAAGGTGTGGAATGTGATCGGTAAAAAATGTAGAAAAAATGCATGGGAAATATGTGAGGGGCGGAGTCATGAATAATTGAATGGATTGCGGTGTAGAAAAGTGTAAGTGGAGGATCGCGGAAAAGGATACACAAAAGTGCGAAATGGAATAGATTAGATTATTTTATGAGTGTATATTTGTGTTATAAGTTATATGAGTGTATATTTATATGTGTATGGTATACAAGAACGTAAAAAGATACTTTGACCCAAGCAAATGGAATTCAGGTTTTTAAGTTTTCCTCTCCAGTTCTTTACTTCCAACGGAATAGAATGAGGCAGCTCGCGACAGCTTACTCTCCTCGACTCTGGGCACGTGCGTGTGTTGAGTGGTGGGGTGGGGGGGAGGGGGGAGGGGCAGTACCGAGGACGTCCTGCTGCGGCAGCCACTTGGCGAGGCGCACGTTGGGCGGCCGCCCGGGCAGCTCGTCCTCCTCCCACTTCCAGAGCACGCGCTGCGGCAGCGCCGCGAAGGCGCGCAGGAAGGCCTCGCGCTTGGCCGCCGGCATGTCCGCGCTGCGCAGGTTGGAGCCCATGCTGAAGTAGATGACGCCCTCGGCCGGCGCCGCGTCCAGCCACGCGCGCAGCTCCTGCAGCACGACACAGCCTCCGATTGCACTCTGCAGGAGGGGTGGAGTTTGGCTAAGATACAGGGACAGAGAAAGGAGTAAAGTACAGAGAACGAGAGAAAGAAGAGAAAGAGAAAGCGATAGAGAGAAAGTGATAGAGAGAAAGCGATAGAGAGAAAGCGATAGAGAGAAAGCGATAGAGAGAAAGCGATAGAGAGAAAGCGATAGAGAGAAAGCGAGAGAGAAATCAGGGGAGAGAGGAAGCAGGAGAGAGAGAGAAAGCAGGAGAGAGAGAGAGAAAGCAGGAGAGAGAGAAAGACAGAAAGCGAGAGAAAAAGAGAGAAAGCGAGAGAGAAAGAGAAATTGAGAGAGAAAGAGAGAGAGAGATAAAGAGAGAGAGAGAAAGAGAAAGCGATAGAGAGAAAGGAGAGAAAGAGAGATAGAAAGAAAGAGAGAAAGTAATAAAGGTCATCAAGGGATATGTATTGAAGAAATTAGGAAATCTCAGATTTAAACATTTGGATTGAATGACATTTTCAGAAATATTATTCACCATATTGGATTCGCCATTATTATTTTACAATTTGATAGCATATTTGAATTTAGGTACCCCTAAAACCCAACGGTATACATTCCTATACTGTATTTTCTACACCTTCGTATTTCTATTACGCCCGTGAGTCTTTCGAATATGCGTCAAAACAGGACGAAAATAATTATTAAAAATTAGAGTGGCGCCAACGGCCTTTTTTTTACAAAAATTAGTTATTTTATACTTATATTAAATATCTGCAGTAAGATTTTGAACGCGTTATTTTAACAAAATGACACGTGTAATCCAATTCGCGCGTTTCAGAACATTTCAGTCCATTGTGAAAGAATTCCATTTTCACAGTATCAGGGATCCCTATAACATAGGTTTCCGAAAAAATCTCTATATCGACTTCCCGCACAATTGCGAAACTTCCTCTACTTTATGTGTTCGTGGAAGTAAAAATAATGAAATCTAGTTTGAGGCTCCTCTACATTTACATGCTTAATACGCTGCCCATCTAACAGACACCAGATGGACCCACTCCCACTTGCAGATTCAGCGGGGGGGGGGGCATGGGGATCATGACCCCCTCCAAAAAGGCTTAGAGTTTTCGTTTACCTTCCTTTATTTATCCAAAATTGATTTAAATATTTATTTATGTTCGAATGTGTAATTATTTAAATAATAATATTGTGTAACATCATAACTTGAGTACATGAATAATATAAAATATAATAACAAAGATGTTAATTATTTAACAAAAATCTACGGTGCCGCCTCCCCAAACGATCGGCTGGATCCACCTCTGCACAGACTCACCTGCGGCAGTGGCTTGGGCTTCTTGATGTGCATCCCGCCCACCTGCACGTACGCCGGCACAGCGGGGCGCGGGTAGTTGACGCTGAAGTGCGAGTTGACCAGCACCACGCTGGTGCTGCGCTCGAGGTCGGCGATGTGCGGCATGTCGGGGTCCTCGAAGCCCCGGCGCATCGCGGCGTCCATGGCAGGCAGGTAGTAGAAGGCGCGGCCGGCGCGCGCCAGCAGCACCAACGCCGTGTTGACAAGGCGCTGCCTGAACGACATGCGGTCGCTGAAGTCCAGGAACGGGTCCGGCACGTACGCCGGCGGGCTGGGGTTGCCCACCCAGTCGCCCATCCACACGGCGCCGTGGAACGCACTCAGCTGCAAACGCGTTGATGCATTGTTACTCATTCACGACGCGTTGACTAGTGGGGTCATTAGTCCCTTAAGTGTAGTGCGTGTTTTCTCTCTCGGGAGGTGGCGGTGTTTCATTCCAATGGATGGCGAGATCCGGCCCGGACCTACCGTCGGCTAGCAGGGGTTTTCCTCAACCAGGTATCTCCCACCAGTGGGGCACCGCTCTAGTCTAAGGCATCTATTATGAATACTGCCAAGAGAAAATTAACATTGAGCGAGATATTTTTTTCGTCACGATGCAAAACGAAGCGAGACTCCAATTTCTCTCCCGCAATAGTCTGCGATACGTTAAATCAACCTTACAAAACTTGGGCACGCAACACATCTAATTTTACAGCGGTTCTCTTTTCCTTGCTTGCTGATATACGCGCTCCGGGAACGTTCAGCCTTTGGCAGTTGTACGTTAAAACTTGCGCACGTGAGAAACATAGTCGCACACGTAAACATCAGAAAGCGAAATGAAAACAGACAATAAGTCATTTGAATGTGATTGACTGATTAGAGATTGGGGGCGCGTCAACTGCTAAGGTCGTAGGTCGCGTAAATATAGTGCAAGTTTTTTTTCTCTGGAGTGACGGTGATCTTCCCTCGCTGGATCGTGAGATCCAGCGCCGACCTACCGTCGGCTAGCAGGGTTTTCCCCAGCCACGCATCACCCACCAGCGGGGCATCGCTCTAGACGGGACAATCTCTAAGCTCCCTACCGGTCTCCCGGCATGTGCGGTAGTGTAGTGCCTGTTAGTGCAAGTGAGTGTGTGTGTGTGTAAGAGGTGAGGTTAGGACAAGGAAGAGGAAGGAAAGATGGCGCGCGGTCCAATGCCCGTTTGTTAGGGTACTCCTCCGGTATTTGCCTAGTGTTAATCGGAGAAACCACGGAAAACTTCCGATCAGAGCAGCCTGCTGAATCCGACTTATCTGACAAGCTATCGTGCTCACGCCCTGACAATCCCATGCTTCGGAACTCGAGATCTGCAGAGGCAGAAGGAGTTATCCCTGGCTGCCACGCCAGATAAGGGTGTACTACCCTGTTACTCAAGCTGAATTATAATGGCATTATCAGGTTGAACTAAATCAACTATCAATTAGTAAGATAAACAAGTAACATCTCAGATCGGATCCAGGTCTAAAGTAAACGCTCAGGCACTCCACTCGTAACTGATTTGTAGTTAACAAAGGCTAGTAGTGATGATGTTAACTCTCACGAGAGTAAATATTAAAGGAAAAATTTCCATGCAAATGTGTGTATGTATGTAAGCTTACAACTACCCTCGAAATTTGTAAATATAGTTTTGAATAAACATTGGACTTAGGAACAGGACGGTATGTACTCAGGAAGATGAGTGGACTATATTGAAGCTGGTTTCGTACAATATGGCAATCCGGTCTGCTCGCGTTCGGCAGTTCAGTTCAGTGGCAGGGAATTTTAGCGGTAAGGACTACTACCATCTGCCAATAAATTGTAGAATCACTTTGCACAAACAATTTACTTCTTACTTAGTCACTTATCACTTACATAATGCATTGACACAGATTTACACACGGTACAGAATTTATAACAAACATTGATGATTAAAATACGTTGCAGTTAGCTATTGAAAGTAGTTGCAATAGCTATTTGCTCTACATGAGAATTCAAACGTTTGCTCTATATGAGAATTCAAAGATTTTTACGTGCAAGAACTTTACACGGAGCCGAGGATGCTAGGCGTGTACCTGCAGACCGCATCAGATTCTCAGATCGACTGACTTTTGAACACAGCGACGGTAACGTCGGAAGACGGTGCGCACGACGCATGTGAGTGGGGTTAAGCCATAGACAATCAGAAATGAATATTTGAACTTATTCTGGGGCCTTCTAGAACAAAGGTTCGTTGGTGTCAGTTATAAGCCGTTGTTGTTTTTTTTATTGATTTATTGATTTTTTCGTGTTCCCGGGCGCGTCAACTGCTTCGGTCATTAGTCCCGTTAGTGTAGTGCATGTTTTTTCTCGAGAGATGGCGGTGATCTTTCCTCGCTGGATGGCGAGATCCGGCGACGACCTACCGTTGGCTAGTGGGGTTTCCCCCTAACCAGGACTCTCCCTCCAACGGGGCACCGCCCCTGCCGGGACAAGCTCTAAGCTCCCGACCGGTCTCCCGGAATATGTGATAGTGTGGTGCATGTTAGAGTAAGTGTGTGTGTTAGGGGAGAGGATAGGACAAGGAAGAGGAAGGACAGATGGCGCGCGGTCCGTGGCCCGTTTGTTAGGGTACTGCTCCGGCATTCGCCTGGTGTTCATCGGAGAAACCACGGAAAACTACCGATAAGAGCAGCCGGCCGCTAGAATTCTCCTCCAGACCACGACTGAATTCGACCTAGCTGAAAAGCTAGTGTTGCAAATCCTGTCGCCATCAGGACTCGAACCTAGGACCTCCCGGTTAGAGGCGCTGCAGTGACATCAGTTGATGCACTGAGCTACCGCTACCGGTTATAAGCCGTTGTCTTTGGCGTATTCCAACACGCATTTCTTAGAATCTGCGCCGGTTGACACATGCGGCGTCGGATGTACGTCCGCTGGGCGGCCGACGGACGTAATGCTCCGAACTAACGGATTTTGCGATCTTGTGAAGCATATGAAATAGATTTCGGCCTTTGCGAAGTATATTAAATTATATATAAATTTCCTGCTTTTCTATGGGCCCGAACTACTTACTTGAACAAGAGGTGCGTTGAATCGGTGTGCGAAGCCTATTAGGCAGTCGCCAACGAATCCCTCGAGCAGAACCAGGTCGAACTTCTCCTTGGAATGGATAAGCGTCTTCAGCTTCGGATCGGCCAGATTCCCTCGACACATGCCGATACTAAAGTTCCACAAGAAGAGCAGCATTCCCAAGGGCGACAGGTTACCGAAATTATAGAAGTCAGTGGTCGCTGTGAAAAAGCAAAGTCACCTAACTCACTTATTAACATAAATTTAATTATCACTTGAGCTGAAAAAATCATCATATGATAATTATGACAAGTATTACAATTGAAAACTGTAGATTTAAGAAAATAGCACTATTTCCTCGTACACTGTATTTCCCTAACTTGTGATTCGGAATGCATTTTCGATCTCTCCTCAACCTATTTTCTTTTGTCAATCTTTACAATCTTTGGAAACTACCAGCGTTAATATTGCAATTTTGCAATTTTCCAAAAATTTGGAATTTTTAATAAAAATCGATCTCCTCTCGTTTCTATAAGCGTTTTTTTCTCTATTTGAGAGACAAATTATAGCAACAAATTGGTGCAATTTTTTAGAATAGTTTGAAAGTGTTCTAGGGTCTTCGTATACAGTTTTAACAAAAATTTAAATGATTTGTTTCAAATTCGCTGAGGTTTTAGTCTTTCTTTTCGGGAATTGTCCGAACCTGCGTGATGTTTGCAGTTGGTGTAAGTTTTGCAGGACGCTCTTCACGGGCAACTTCGCAGCTCACCCATAGAATAGAAGCAAACCATTTTACATTGGGGACTTCAAATCCCTATGGTGTCACTTTGAAGAAGAAAGAAACCATTGGGTGATCGCCAGTCACTGGTGCTCCGCGTGTATGAGATACATTGTACCTCGTGTCTTGCTTTTACAGAAAAATAGTTCTTTAAATTGTATAAAAATGTTGTAAACATGTATAAAATTGTTTTTGCATAAAAAATATGCAAAAAACTCACATTTTCGAAAAATTTAACATCACCTTAAATAAAAATATTTTTATAAACAGATTTCAGTGAGAGCACATTTTCTATCTTCAACATTAACGTTGTAGGAAGACGCCGAAAAACATTGAATCTTTACAATTTTTGAAAATTCCGGGAGTGCAATGAAAACGAGATCTAAGCCATTTCTTTAAACGACTTTTGTTTTATCAGGGAAAAAGATTTAAAGAAATATCTGGAGCCATTTTTGAGAAAATTTTGGATATGTTGAAGCTTCTTGTAAAGTACCCTCAAAAATCAAAATATCAGTTTCAAATTTAAGGGACCGTTACATCAGCCAGATCGATCAGGAAAAATCAATTTTTGGTGAACTATTTATGGTTTCACTAGTAGCGTTTTTCACAGACAGACGGACGGACGTTTTGCTTTCAATCTATTTTTCGGTGTCAAGAACTCACCAAAAGTAGATTCTGACAACACAATTTCCTATATACTTCATTAAATAGCATACTCTTCCCATTTAAAATCATGGTAACTAGGATATCCTAGGCGTTTTAAGATCCACTGGGTACCCTAGACGTCCCCACGGGACCAAGAAGTTCATTTTCTGCATTTACTAGCAGCAATGCTAAATTGATCCATCGTAATTTACAAATTGTGTGAAGAGCTTAATAGATCTTCTGAGAGCAATTAACGAGATAGGCTAGACCCATCCTCGTGGCGAATAGTCACATCGACTACGTGGGCCCCTTCCCGGCTTTTTATTACTAGTACTAGGTACTAAAGTCTGTTGAGTCTAATCCCTTCGGTTACGGAGAAAGAGGCTTCCGTGGACACCACAGTGTCTGAAATACCCGAAAAAGTGTTA
The DNA here is from genome assembly GCA_011170035.1 of Teleogryllus occipitalis. Taxonomy (NCBI): domain Eukaryota; kingdom Metazoa; phylum Arthropoda; class Insecta; order Orthoptera; family Gryllidae; genus Teleogryllus; species Teleogryllus occipitalis. The sequence goes on from BLKR01001939.1 coordinate 10,785, forward strand.
TGTGGTAACATCACTAATCTTTCAATGCCACCAATTCAACAGACACTTCTTGGGCTTATGTGGAATCAGTGATCTTTGAAACAGGATAATGTACTGTGATCTTTGTACAGGATGCTGTCGGAACCTAACAGGACACTTCATTGAATAGCAAGTTTAAGCCTGTAATAATTAAAAAAAGAGAAAAGCGCCTCTTAAAATCAACCTAGAAATTTCTCCTCTGATAAATGTTATAACGAAATAATCTTTTTAAAAAATATTGCTCATAATATGGACAACAAATCACGTCGGACACACACGAATGTATACGGAGGTGGTCTTCGGCCCTCCATCATTTCAAAAATTACATATAATTATCAGTGAATGAAACAATATGACGCACTTGGGTTTAGTAAAACTCTTCTTTGTGCCAGTCTTCGTGTTAAAAGTAGTTCAAGCGCTAGATCAGGAGAGGTGGCTCAGTGCATTAACTAATGTTACTGCAGTGCCTCTGTCTGGGAGGTCCAAGGTTGAAGTCTCAACGGTGGAAGGATTTTCGACAATAGAAAGATAGCTAGGTCGAGTTCTGTTCCAGTCTGGAGGAAAATTCTAGCGGCGAGCTGCTCTGATCGGTAGTTTTCGTGATTTCTCCGCCCAATACCAGGCGAATGCCGGAGCAGTACCCTTTCAAACGGTCCACGGACCTCGCGCGTTCTTTCCTTCCCAATCTTTGCCCTATTCCATCCCTTACACACACTTACACTAACATGCACTATACTACCACACATGCCGGGAGACGTCAGAACTTACAGCTTCCCCGGCTGGGGCGGTGTCCCGCTAATGGGAGATACCTAGTTGAGAGAAACCCCGAAAGCGAACGGTAGGTCTGCACCGGATCTCGCTATTCAGCAGGGCGAGATCACCTCCTCCCCGCGAACACAAAACAAGCACTGTACTTGCAGGACTGAGCACTTTCTGGACCTGTGTGGAGGAGAATTCTAGAGGCCGGCTGCTCTGATCAATGGTTTTCCGTGGTTTCTCCGATCAACACCGGGCGAATGCCGGAGCAGAACCCTAACAAACATGCTACGAACCGCACGCAATCTTTCCATCCTCTTCCTTGTATTATTCTCTCCCCTTACACACACTTACACTAACATGCACTACACCACCTCACATGTCGGGAGACCGGTCGGGAACTTAGGGATAGATCGGTTCCCCACTGGTGGGAGATACCTGGCTGAGGGGAAACCCCGGGAGGTTGGCGCTGGATCATGCCCTCCAACGGAACAAGATCACTGCATCCTCCCGTGCAAAAAACTTGCACGGCACTTACGGGACCAACGACCTTCGCAGCGCCCGTAATGACTAGTAACCAATGAAGCGCTGGTACCAACCGGCGGTGTCCATGGGGTCCGCGATGGTGAAGTCGGTGTAGTTGGCAGGGGGGTTGCTGGTGGTGAAGGGCGACACCACCACCACCTCGTGGCCGCGCTCGGCCAGCGCGCGCGCCAGCGATGACGTCACGAAGAAGTGGCTGCGCCCGGGGAGGGCGTACAGCGCCAGGATGCGCGCCCCTCCGGCGCCGCCCGCCAGCGCCGCCGCCAGCGCCAGCCCCAGCGCCACCCAGCGGAGCGACGCCGTCACACGCATCTGCAATTCCTCCGAACCGTCACTAAAGCTCCATGGTTTGTACCTAACTCACAGTTACATAACGAACTCGCCATTACTCCTATCTCCGTCCATTTCTCCTTCCTATCCTCTCGCTTTTTTTTATCTAGGGCTTTTATCCAGCCGACAGCCGGTAACCCTTTACGCCTCGATGGGACGCATATTCGACCATACACTAGACACCAACACATTTGCGGGCTCCTCTGATCTGGGGCCAGCAGAACGCGAGGCCCTCCGCGACAACACACACAAAGTCAAGGGACAAACAGCCATGCCCAAGGTGGGACTCGAACCCGCAACCCTTCGGCTATCCTCTCACTTCTATCCTAAAATTCCCCAGATTCCCTCAGCCGTACGTTTCAAAATCGGAAAACAAAATCCTCACCACAATAGACTAAAGCAAAAACTACCGCGACAGTTCTTCGACCCTCCTTGATTATCATGTACCCGATGTGGCTTCTCACATTTAATTCACATGTACTCAATGTATTCATGTCTATAATTTTTCTTAATCAATGTTAATGTAATTCATTGTAACATCACTGTATCGTACTCGGATGCTGAGGACGTTCGGGCCAAGCAGAAATAAATAAAAAAACAAAAACAAGAAATTTAAAGAAAAAAATTGGAGCCATTTTTGAGGAAATTTCGAAAATGTCCGGGGGGGGGGGGGCTTCATGGAAAGTACCCCCGAATTTTAAAGAATGTTTTTCAAAATTTCAAAGCTTCAACTAGAGCCGGATGAACAGGAGAGTCTTCAATGTGGAAAAATCGTACGTGTGGTTTAGGCGCTAGGTTGGTTCACAATCCACAGACGGACGGACGTTTTGAAAAAAGAACAACACTTTTTTGGTATCAGGGGACCACAAAACATGTATTTCCGTTGAAATCTCGAAATCGATTTTCCGCAGCATAGCATAACTTTCTCTTTACTACGTATATTATTCCCGTATGTATATATACGTATGTATACGAGAAAGTAAAAAGGTTTGAAGAAACATACAAAATTGTAATGAGACAACTGTTGTGTTTGTATTTTTATTATTATGAAATTTCTAGCAATAATACCAACCAATCCTATGTGTACTCTCCAGAGCCTATCGATAGTCATGGTTTTAGCCAGAGTGTCGTTCCCTACGTAAGTGAGTTAGTATTTTTAAAATTGTACCAAATAATTAAACATTAAAAAATAATAATAAAACTAGTGGTGCTAAAACAGCATGTACTTTCTGGCCCGTAATTTCAAATAAAATTACTGTAGTCACATTTTCGAAAAATTGTACGTGACATTGTTTCAAAATCTATCATTAAGAAACAGAAAGTTTGAATTTGTGTATTATTTCAGATTTCTTTGTTCGTTTCTTGCATTCGAGCTTTTGTTATACATTTACACATTTATCTTTTAGAAATTATTTAAAACCTATTTGAAATATATGAAATAAAAATTGCTAGCCTTCAGAAAAATGAGATTGGAGTGCAAAAATGACTCGGCAACAATGACTCGCGAGCTAATTTTTGTGACTTACGTCTTATTGTCGGGACATGATTTACCGGTATGAAAAGCCGTTATAATTGTCAAATTTATGTTGATATTTGCTTGAAAATATTTATTTTTTGCATCAAATGTTGTACGATTTGTAATGAGTTTTTATAAAGATAACGATGACTGAGAAGTGTGTGAAAATGTGTTTATTCGGAAAGATATTGTGGTATAAATAGTATTAAATAACTATTGCTAAAGACGAGAAAGTAAGTTATGTTTTAGCACCGCTAGTTTTAAAATTTTCTTTGACCGTCGATGTGAAGCAAAAGAGGAGATAATTTTCTTTGCAATTTACAAAATCTGGGCCAAGAATTAACTGTCACCCTTCGTTAGCTCAACGGACACGTTTTTGAAGTCATTTATTTGTCTTGTTTTCTAGGATTCCACTACACAGACTAGTCAGATTTAATGCATCAAAAAAATCTGAGTTTTACTAACTATACTATGCATCTATGTTCTAACTACACCATCCTATAAAAGTCCCTATGAGTAAGTACTATACCATCCTATGAGTAAGTACTACGGAAGAGCAGGCCTCGTGGCCTGAGTCTCGCCACGTAAAATAAAGCACATTCAATTTATTTCAATTCAATACTTCCAAACTACTATGCTTACCTTTTATTCGCATTCACTAGCGTCAAAGTAACCACAGCAAGCAAACCAGCAGATGCGTGCCGTTGCAATTCCATCCAGTTGCGTAACTCCCTTCCTATCTCCTCTTCCGTCACAGTATAATCTAACTCAAGGGTTATGAAGGTCCCTTACACTTGGTCAAAACACAAACGCTAACGCCTTCTAGTGGATGAAGCAGACACCTCGATAGTCACGAACCATGACAGATCCCATCTCTCGAGCATATCTCCATTAACGCCATCTATGAGCAATTGACCGATACGAACGCTTTCCAGCTAAGCTGTAAATTCTGAACACTACAACCACTAGAATGTTATGTCACATTGATGCGTCCGGAATTGTTACAAGTAACTAAATCACATGGGCGCACCCTTTCACTTAACAAGCTGCTAACCTCATCTACCGTTGAAATTTGACAATTTCTTACATCAGCTTTACCTATTTTGCTTAATTTTTAAATTGAAAATTTTAATTGGTTTATTTCTTGAAACGAAATTGTCTAAATGGGCTCTCTTCCATAATGCTTAAGATATTACTTGCTGATATAATTAGAAAATAAATAACTGGGCACTGAAGGGAAATACCTACTCTGTGGTAGGAAATTCAAGAATAAACCTTTTGAATAACTTTTTGAAATTAAATTTTGCACAATAAGTTTCATTAAAAATAAATTTTGCCCCTCTTCAACCGATTGTAAAGGCAGGATTTACAAAAATTACCTGCAAGAAACGAAAAAAAAGGAATGAATATTGTAGCTATACACCTGAGGAACTAGTTCTGTGTTTAACTATTTCATCTTTATATCATTCATACAAAGCTCTTTCTGTTCACCCTGAATGAAATTGATCATTGATGGGCTGTTTGCAGCAAACAGTATAAAATTTATTGTACTCCTAATCCATCAAGCCTTTAAGCTCGTCATACAGCACCAACACTAGAGCACCACCAGTGCCTTTGAGAACAATCGAAAAGGCACCCTTGAAAAATGCACCACCAAGCTCTGGCTTAGTTATTCTCACCCAGCAATCAAGCATGTTTTTGTACATGATATCAGTCTTCGCACGTCCAGACTCTGTCATTCGTCGTCTCACAGAATCAGGAATAAGATACGATTCAAGACAGTTATCACATCCGTTATCAGAAGTCACAGCTGTTATCAGAATCCACATTTTGTGGGTCTTCTATACCGTATGGCACACCTAAGATGTTCCCTTCAATTTTCTCTTGAACCGTTGCAGATACTGAGATGCGGTTTTCACTAAAACTACTATATGCAAGGGGCACATATGGTCATGCATAATATTATTCTATTGCATTTTTTATTGCAAAGATATTGACCCAACTTCGATTTTTTAAATGGCGCGTGGCCAATTCGTTGCTTTCTCCGAAATCCAGTCAACGTCCATCCTCACCGGACTCAAGTCAGCGTCTGTCCTTTCCGGTGACAGCTCTCTGATTGGGGAAATGTTGATGTTGCCTGAGCCAGAGATTTGATTGGTCAGTCTGAATCACGTGATGAGTGAATCCCCGAATTTTGTGAGGTGGTCAATTCGTAGGTTGCATCCACACACTTACACTAACATGCACTACACTATCACATATCCCGGGGGACTGGTGGGGAGCTTAGAGCTTGTCCCGGCTGGGGCGGTGACCCGCTGGTGGGAGAGTCTTGGTTAGGGGGAAACCCCACTAGCCGACGGTAGGTCGGTGCCGGATCTCGCCACCCAGCGGGGCAAGATTACCGCCATCTCCCGAGAAAAACATGCACTACACAAACGGGACTAATGACCACAGTAGTTGACGCGCCCGGAAACACGAAAAAATCAATCAATCAATCAGTCGTAGGTTGCATCAGAATTCAGAAGGTTTCTCGACGTGTGTATTTATCAAGACGCGAGTGAGCGAGCGACCGTGACGATGACTCCCTAGGGACAAGAGCTTGGAGGCTTTGGGATGTCCCTAATTCGCTGCTGCTGCTTCTTCTGATCTAATGTGATGTTTCGCATAGCTACTAGTTACAATTCGTCATGAAAAATGTTTCATACAACACTTTTCATATAAAAGGATTAGTTGAATAATAATAGAGGTTGTCTTAGCCACTATTATTATTTAATGTAAGAGCAGCTTTCGGTGGTTTGGCCATCAGCGTCAGTTACCAAATACCAAACATAAAATATAAAAAACATACATTTTATATTAAGTGTCAGGTATAACTCATGATGATGGCTAAACCTTCGAAAGCTGCCCTGGCATTAAACAAGACTGTTGGCTGAGGCAAAGACCCTCATTTTCTACTTGGAACATCGCCAACAACATATTACCAATAAACCAATATTCACTTGTCTTACTCAAATATCAAAGAATCTGTTCAATCTTAGTCTGGAATTTAACACTATTTTTTTCGGCATCTTAGCTGCAAGGTACTCACTGTGTGTTAAAGGAGAAAAGTGATATTAATATCATTAAATAGAGGGGAAAGTTGTACAAGAAAGATAAGTTTTATTTGTTTAGTAGTAACGGAGAAAGAATATTATATCCCAAATAGCGAAAAGGTTATAGTTGTTCAGTACATTGACGCTGCACGGGGTCGAACTAACCACCATATAAAAAACTACTTCACCTTTGTTGCTACAACTTTACAAAAACACCTTCGAGACATGTGGGACTCGCCTTATAAAATTTCGTCAAATCTGAAATAGTCGCGCGTGGAACATCTTCAAAATTAGAGCACTCGACATCGAATGACTCTACTAAATTTGATTATATATAAAGGCAGCAAGAACGTTTTTAGCAACTCATGCTAAAATGCTGCTAGAAGCTGGAATATGAGAGGCGGTAGTCGCTGCTGACATCATCACTCGCCGAATTTTGCCCCCTAGCTTCTGGAAGCGAAACAAAAGCGTCTCGGTCGCGAATATGTTTTGACAAAGCATCTATGCGCTAAAGCATCATGTACTATGTGAGGATTGCGATGTGTAGATGACTTTAAAAGTTGGGCGATTCAAAATATACTTAGGGTAATTATCTGGTTTGTCAAAAAAGTCGCTGAATAAATATGGCAATTTGATGTGTATATCTGTAATTTAAGAAGTTCATATTTCGGTTAAGTAGACCTGTCTCATTCCCGTTTTAAATTAACCATTTCTGCGTCATTAAATGGAAGGGAAACCCATTCTCATACCCATTGGATTATATATTTTCTGTCTACATACATAATTAAAATTGAAGTGTCTGTCTCCGATTTCAAAATAATTGCCTTTCTATAATCATATTTGCATATTTAGATGAAATTAAACATTTCAGTTGTTTTTAAGATGTACGTCTCTCTTTTTTGGGTAATATCTAGAATGGCTAAACGATTTCAATGCTGTTTTTACTGAAAAGTAGAGTGTTTTGTTGCAAATAACTTAAGCGTTTTTATTTTAAATTATTTTCTCTTATCTAAACAAGAATCTTCGTTTTGTTTATAGATACTTATACATAGTTTTATTCCAACCTTATCAAAATTTTGTACATGTGACCTTCGAAACTAGAGAAAGGCTACTATTTGCACATTTCTTAAAAATTATTCATTTTCTTCTTATCTATTGTAAATCAAAATTTAAGTGTCCACTCTTTCAGCTACAGGAAATATTTCGAAATGGGTGGTAATTTAACCAAAATTACTTAAAACGACTTTAAAGCCCATAAAATTTCTTACGCAATACATTTTTGATTAATTTAGATGGTGCAATTAGGTTTTGAGTAATTGAAAGTCAAACTTCTTACTGGAAATTTGCTTTGAGTGCACAAGTGTGCATACTTAGAGGAAGAATATTAGAATTCATTTAGGACGAAAATAATGATCGGAAAAATTAATTTTAAAAATTGGGTTCAAAACGTAGTCCTTTAGTACTCTACACGTGTAAACTTACTCAGGTCTCCAATGGCACTGGCGTGTGTGGTACGAAATTTCATAGCAGGTCCATTTTTTGGGGTTGGTCGTGGTGAATCGGGCCAGGGAGCGGCGCTGCGGGCGCGGCGGACGGTCTCCATGGCGACGCGTCAACAGCCGCCATCGCGCCACGCGCGCCCCGTGGCCGACAGCGTCGCCGCCGCCGCCGTCCAGCTCCTCGCCCCGTCCGTCCGTCCGTTCGTCCAACCGCCCCGCCCGCCCGAGGGTGGCGGGGTCGCTGCAGGTTTCGCAGGCCGCTGCGCGCTCCTAGGTTAGCCGCTGGCGCTCCCGCTCGCACTCTTGCTGTGGCGGGGATTTGGCGTCCCCGCTTCGCCCCGCCCCTCACCGCGCTCTGCGTGCGGAGAGCACCCGCAGGCGTCCCCGCTTCGCCCCGCCCCTCACCGCGCTCTGCGAGCGGAGAGCACCCGCAGAATTTTGCACCCCGACTCCTTCACTTTAGGCAACTCCTGCTCGCTCGGTTTAGTGGCTTGTTTGGGTTGTGGTCAACAGGTGATTCTTCAGTTACCTATGGTACACCAAAACATTAAATCAGATTAGGTTAGGTGTGCAATTTGTTTTGTAGCTTTTTATGTTGGTAATATTTTTATAGAGTCAGTCATACGTAGTGCATGATTACCATTTCTATTAAGAGCGAATAAAGAGTGCACCCACATGTTTATCAGTTCCTAACCATTGCGTTTGGGCAAACCAATGACAAGATTGCTTGAACCACTTTGCATCCTGCTTCCCTCCTGCACCGTCTTTTTCTAATGAAATAGTGTATGATCAGATTGATATGGGGGTTTCAAAAGCTCAAATTAAATGATTTATACAAAAAGAGTGCTTTGTGTAAACTAATTACAAGTAGCACATGTCCCAAAGATGTGTAGTTTAATGCTATGGATAATGAAAAACAAAGAGTATTTAGGTCGAGTAGAAATAAAATGGACTATGAACTTTCGGACCCATGAACTAATGAATGTGATGTTAGCTACAATGAAGAAAAGTGTTTTTAAAAATATCAGCTGAATTGTGTGATGTAAAACTTAAAATAGAAATGTTTTCCAATCGTCTTACTTTTTTAACAACTATCATAAATAATGATTTATATAATAATAATAATAATAATAATTAATATTATTCATTACTTCTTGAGATTAAATATTATCTCTGTTCTTTGAGGTAAGAAATACATCCCTTATGCCTCCCTTTTTGTCTTCCTTTTTATATTAAATGACAGAAATGAGTTGTTCATTTACAATAACTATTCTTTTGATATAAACAAACAAACTGCTAAATCTGTTACAGATGGTTCTACGCCTCCATGTCCTTAGATGTCGCAGCCCACTAAAGAGTACAAGGGTATTTTACCACTGAGCATGAAATTACTCAGTATTAATATTTCAATACGATTTAAAATAAATCTAGGGGCTTACAAGAAAATTAATGATATACTGGGTATTTATTTTGTATATTTTTCCCAAAAAATAGTTTATTGTCACAAACCCATTATTATATTAACCCCAAACTCACATTTGCCAGGTGTGGTCTATTTTCAACATTGACTACTGAAAATACTTCTCAGAACACTTCCCTTTGTTTTCGTTCCGTTTTTCGAGCAATCACTAGTCAAATAACTGAAAATTCATTTTATCGAAATCTCTTCGAAGTTACCTTAGTTCCAAATGCTACTTTGGTGTCAGATGCAAAAAAAGTCCCCTATCCTATTCAAGAAAGAACCGAAGTGCAGTTCTTACGAATTTCGTTCCCTCACTGCTATGCTTTTATTAGAACCTCTATTTCTAAATTCTCTGGTATTTTTAATTGTTTTGTTTATTCTTGAATATTTCTTGCCATTTCATTTAATCATTTCATCAATTTGTCTTTTCATTTTAGTCTATGACAGAAAACCTTAAACAAAACTGTTAGAACTTAGTTATTAATGAACAAATAGAAATATCAGTACGCATTATGTATTTAATTTTTAGAATTTGATTTCTGCACAAACTTGTAAAACTTAATTTTCATATCATAATTATAAACTACTCGTACTTTAGTTTATCGAATTAGAAATCATTTGATCGACGGTAAAAGTCCAGGCATGTGAATTATCTTATTTACTTTCTCAACCTTACGAAGAGGTACTTCGTAAGAAGAAATCGTTATGAAATCCTGCGCCGGAAATCGGCGATTTTTCCCCTCTTTTGGCACTACATTTGTTTTAGACCATCCTACAATAGATGAAATCTCATTACGTCAATTCGGTGCAAGCGGGTGAGAAGAGAGGAGCATTTGATTGAGTTCCCCGAGCTGCCCTGCGTGGATGGCTGGCTGGCTGGCTGGCTGGCTGGCTGCGAGACGCTTTTGGAAGGCGGTGGGCGCCCGCGGTACCGCCACCATCGACCGCTTCCCCCCCTCGTGCCCCCTTCCCCCTTTCCACGACTCACTCGCCCTTTCCCTCTCCTCCGATTCCTCCAGCCATCCCTCTCGATCGACGGCTGTTGTTTGTTGTTTTGATGCGATGATAAAAGTCGCTTGGCTGGCGCATTTCATTATTCAAATGGTGTTCGCAGGTGATCAAAAGATATCTTATATGTTTTCTTAAGTCCTTTGACTAACGGACGTAAACATTCGAGGCTTTTCAAATTGTCTGGGATAATGTGACATGTTTCATGATCTGAACTACGCTTTCATTTTCTCCCAGTCGGAATTGACAACCGTGTAGTATTTACTTTATTATAAACGGTGTCCCATTAGGGAAAAACACGAGGCTAACATTTCCAACTAAACGTCTTCAAATGGTTTTCTCTTATTCATTTGTAATGGTAAATGAGAAGGAATGATATTTTTTAATATTTGAAAGATAGTTATTCAAGTCTTAGTGTTATGTTGCGATTTACAAATAATCAGGTATACAAATAATAATTTCCGAATTCAAACACAGAATAGTAAGTTAAGAAAAATATTTAATTGAGAGATGCGAAGATGTCCGACACTTAAACATTGGAAAGAGAGTCAACTCCACTCCTCAGGGAACTAGCGAAGCAAGAGGTAAAGAAAACGTGCGCGGGTAATAGTTGGAGCAGCAGAATGTAGATTTCCTCGTAACATTCCAGTCTGCCGTGCTTGTAAGCATTTTCTCCCTTCCGTTGACAGCCCCACGAGTAGAATCTCTTGCAGCGTGCAAAAACTTCCTGGCCTTCGCTGTTTTCCAATAGCATTCGTGTCACCTACTGCACAAGAAGTTGATATATTGTAACATTCTACATGCATCTTGTAGTTGTCTCTCCAACATACTGTATTTTAAGATGGACTTACCTGCTTCACAGTGCAAAGTCGGTCATAGAATAAATGTGGTAGCGCGAGAATGTTCGGGGGATATTACTTATATGGATATGGAGCCGAATAGTTGTACATCGATTCTCTATACTCTCTTCTCATTTGAAACATACATAAAGACTTTGAAAAAAAATGAGTAATTTTCGCGATTATTTTATTTTTTAAGCGTAGCTATTTTATACTTATTTAACAGCAAATCATGTTAACACATTTTTTAACAATTTTTTCTGATCCGCTAATTACTAGTTATTTTTCATTGCAATGCCATACGAATATGATCTCTTATGAAAATTCATGAACATTTAAAAACATTTACTTTAACAAATTATACATTTTTGCTGTCCTATAGATAGGACTGTGGAGAAAAAGGATATCATTAGGCACGTTAAGTTATGACAAAAATAGTTTTTACGTAACAATTACTTTCAAATGTTGTGTTTGAGGCGCAAACGGCTTAATATACTTTCGTTTTTAAGCTCTAAGCCCCCGACCGGTCTCCCGGGATATGTGGTAGTGTAGTGCATGTTAGTGTAAGTGTGTGTGTGTGAGGAGAGAGGGTAGGACAAGGAATGGGAAGGACAGATCGCGCGCGGTCCGTGGCCCGTTTCATAGGGTACTGCTCCGGCATTCGCCTGGTGTTAATCGGAGAAACCACGGAAAACTACCGATCAGAGCAGCCGACCGCTAGAATTCTTATCCAGACAGTGACTGAAATCGACTTAGCTGAAAAGCTAGTGACGAAAATCCTGCCGCCGCCAGGACTCAAACCTCCCGGTCAGAGGCGCTGCAGTGACATCAGTTGATGCACTGAGCTACCGCTCCCGGTGGGTGGTGGTAGGGACAGGGCTGGTATTAGGCATGGTGGAAATAGGTTATTTCCACCATGGTATTAGGGTTGGCGTGAGGCTTCAACCCACATTTTAAAATGGTTATATCTTCATTATTTTTTGGTACAAACAAATATTCTGGTGAGACAATATGGCATAAATGATTTAGGATATATTCCAATATTTTTACGATGGTGGCGGTGCCAGCGTGAAATTGGTACTGCCACATTATAGGTATGGCTGTATATTCATTGTTTTTTGATAAAATTTTATTTTACATGCAAGGGCATTTTTATTTAGCATGACAAAAGTCTATTCAACATCAAGAATTTCATAATTTATCTCATCTCCTCTGATAGTTGATTTTTTCTCATTCAAAGTTGTTCAATTCCTCTACATCCCCATTATATTTTTTTTATGTTCACGAATAATATCATTTTCTTCAATTACCCTAATTATTTCAACAGCCTCTAATATTGTAATTGTATACCACGAGGTTGTCAGATACATCCCTTTCGGTTCCCATCGTCTTATTCCGAGCGTGTACCTTGAATTCACCACGCAACTACTATATCGGACTATGAGCACGTTGGCAACACGAAGGTTGTAAAAGTTAGCACACTCGCGTGTCGCATGCAAAACTATCTGCGTATCTTCAAGTAATGAAGACATCAGTCACCGACGAACACATCCGATATCGTAAGTTAACGTTGCCCGTTCCCATACATCTTCTCAGTGATGTATAATAAAAGTGTTCATTGCCATTACCATCTCATAGACTGGATAATAAACTGACAAAAGTGTACAACAGTTATAATAAACATACAAAGTTGTATATCAGTGACAACAGTTGTGCAATTTTGTCTGTTTATTGTTGCCCCTTTTATTACGAAATTTCCAGCAATAATACCAACTAACCCCACGTGTACTCTCCAAAACCTTTCGATATTCATGGTACTTTGCCAGTGTCTCGCCCCCAACGTAAATGAGTTAGCGTTTTTGAAATTGTACTAAATAATTAAACTTAAAAAAATAATAACACTAGTAGTACTAAAACAGCACGTACTCTGTCGCCCGTATTTTCACGAGGAAGGTACTCAAATTTTCGAAAAAGTGTACGTGACTTTATCTCAAAATCTACCTTTAAGGAACAGATTTCATCAAAGAAAAAAATCTCTATCTTCATAAATGTAATTATAGGAAGACTGAAAAATATGTAATTAGTTTTGAAATTTTCGAAAAATCAAGAGTTTTCAACAAACATGAGACCTGCACTGTACTCTTAAACGTATTTTGGCACTATCAAACAATACATTTAATAAAAAACGATGGAGCCATTTCTTTGAAAATGTCCCAGGGGCTTCATGTAAAGTCCCTCTCAAAAAATTACAATATATGTTTGAATTTCAAGGGGCCGCGACATAAGCCACATTTGTTGGGGAAAATCACTTTTGGAGAAAATCGGATAAACGGTTTAGCTCCCCTGATCAATTGATCAAATCTGAGGTGGTGCTTGCTACTGAATCGTAAATGTAGCTTTCCTCTCCCCCCTGACCCCACGTCAAACATAGAATACAGATCCCATTTTTTACCAGTCCTATTTGTGTGACAGTACATTTTTGCTACTTCTTTTTTATTCATTTTTCATCAATTGTCAATGTATAATGTTTTTAACAATTTTATCTGCTGACTAAATCATAATTCATTGAATATTTTTTGCATACTAAATAAATTATTACTTCTAAACATTCCTTTTTTCGTGCCCAAGGTATGCTTTTACATAACTCAATAAAATGAAAAACCAACACATATCATTCAAATGATGAATCACGAATTAATTACTATAGTTTTTTGAATATGCTACAACACTTATTTTTCAATATTGTATTTTATCTAAGAAACATTTGTAAAAAATAGGTGTACAGTGGTACATGACAGTGGTAAAATCCAATATAAATTGCAGTGGTGTACTTAAAAATATCTAACAAATGTCTTGACCGTTATTTTGGTTGGGAAATACAAACGCGAGCTATTATTGTCTGCGCCAGATGTTTTGAGACCAGATATAGATAAGCAAGTCCGATAAGCAAGTTACGAGTTAATTCGCTGAAAGCCAGCACAATAAACGTTGATGTGCTAAAAGACGAGAACTAGAGACGGAACAGTGCACGTGATGTAGGCATCGCCACCACAGCGAAAACCACATACAATACACGTACGTTACTTTACAACGCATTGCCAGATGAAATTAAACAATTAAAATTGGTACACAAATTTAAGTTAAAAGTAGAATCTTTTCTGCTGCAAAACTGTTTCTATACAACATTCTAACATTACAGACTATACTGATCTTCAAAAAGAAAAACAATGTTTTCTTTAACAAAACAATGCTATAGTATAATGAATTACCTTACATTTGCATTGTATAATTTTTTAAAAAGACTTAAATGCCTCTAACAAGTAATGTACTTCAGCTTCCGGGTCGATGACCCCCATCTCGACCGGTTTTTGTCCAGTTTCCCTGATCCATTGACCAAATGTTAAGATGGCCTCTTGATTTGCTTCAGGACGTAAATGTAGCTTCACTATGCGCACGTTTTGTTGAGCTTTACTTTTGCTTGTAATGGTAGTAGAGCTTAGGGTGAGTTTCTATTTTGTTAGCAATACAGAAAAATTAATCTGTTCGTTTGTTTACCGTTGAAAATAATTTTTCTATAATTGGAAACGAAAATATCTAGTTTTTGAAATGTTAATCTCTCGATTTTTTAAATTTATTATTATTGTTATTATTATTATTGTTATTGTTAATATTATTATTATTATTATTATTATTATTATTTACTATTATTTTTTCATTTTTCAACTATTAATAGTTAAATTGTTGGGAAGGGATTCTCAAACTCAAGAAAGCGTGCGCAGATGATTTTCTCCCCCATATGTCACATACAGTTTTTGACTGTTTTTGACTAAATAATAAATAAATAAATAAAATAACTCTACTTCAGACACCTCGACATGGCGGTTTACACTGGATTACCATCCATTAAAGATGATCCTTTAATCCGGCAACGGATGGATTGGGTCTGTGAGACCCACTTGGTAACAAAGACTTCGTCCAATCACACACTGCGGCCTTTTCGTCTCTATACCGTTCTGGTATTTTCAAATTAACGTTCAGTGAGGCAGTTATGGTCGTACAGGTTGTATACGCGTTTTCGTCGTACGTTTAACCTGTTTCGTGCTTGGCCTCTTAGACCCAACCGATCCATTCGTGTAACTGTAATTGAGTAGATACGTATTTTAATTTTTAGAATTATTTATAATTGCGATGTAGGTAAAATGTTATTTTTGTGTAGTATTACTTATAGGTGAAGTCAAATTGAACTGTAATTTCAGAAATGATTAAAACTTCCCAGTGGAATCACGAGGAAGGTATTATGGAAGCTTCATTGTGCTCCTTAAATTAACCAAATATATTTTGATAAGAATAATAAGTATATAATATATTAACAAAAATGTTTTCTTTCATATCAAACTAAAATGATGAAGTCATTTACCAATGATATAAACAAAATATTTGACATGTAATTCTTGTTTTTTAACTCAGGTCTCTCAGACCCAGCCCATCTGTTCGTATTACATTTTTTCTCCCATCCTCGCCGGGTTAAGTTTAGTTTAATTCTAGGAAACAAAAACAACACCAATGGTGCCGGATCGGGACTATATAGTGGCTGGGTCAGCGTTATTACACCGGGCCGGGCCAGGAACTTGCTAACAAAGCAGGCGGTATGAGAAGCGCGTTCCGTGGATTCCCCAATTTACACTGATTTACTTCCTGACGCAAAGCACCCGGAGCCTTTTAAAGAATTTTAAGCAAAATTGACTTGAAAATGAGAAGACAATGTATTTGGAATCAAAAAAGAAGATGAGCATGACTTCCGTGGGAAGTGGAAGGGTGTCCAGACAGTTGTTCATCGTCGACGTGTCTCTTCCCTACCGTAATATCTTGGGCCACTGGTTAATCATCGTTTTGGGATATCTCATCGTCCCCATAAGCTTGTTTAAGCATTGTGATGGTCTCGCAGTCTGATTCCCTAACTTAACACAAAATTTGATCTCATGCCACTTTTCAGGGAATCGTGGGATTTTGATAACCCGACGCGTCACTAGAACACATGTGCACATTACGAGCAATTTCCACTGCGCAACACCCAGCGTCCTATTGGTGAGGGACGCGTTACTTTCTCAAAACCCACATCCAATTTTCCCCCACCAGTCGCAACACTGCAGTTTTCCGGGTTGGCAGGAAAAAATCATTCAATTTACTTTCCGGTCACACCTTATAAACATACACAACACGTACGGGACTAATGATTCAAGAGCGAGTAGTTGACGCACCGAGTCGCAACACTACAGTCGTCCAGATTGGCAGGAAAATCATTCAATTTACTTTCCGGACACACCTTGTAAACATATACAATACTTACGAGACTGATGATCCAAGAGCGAGTATTTGACGCACCCAGTCGTCACACTGCAATCTTCTGGGTTGGCAGGAAAATCATTCAATTTACTTTCCAGATTAATTTTGTAAAAATACACAATTCTTACGGGACTCATGATCCAAGGACGAGTAGTCACCCGGGAAGACTAAGTACTCACTCAGTGCTTCTCCCGAGAATTCTCGGAGCCTCTATCTTGTCAGCAGCCGTGCACGAAACGGGCCCTGCTCTCCGGAATCAGATCGCCCAACGCGCCCTGAGGGTGCACATACTCCCGCGCGTGTCCCAGCTCACTCAGTCACGTGGTCGCATGCGTGCGCGCCCGCCCGCGCGCCCTCGACTCGACCCTTTTAATTCCGATGGAGAGGAGATGCCCCTCGCATGACGCATGCCCAGCACTTCACCAACGTCAAACTTCGAGATTGATCTACTCCTCTTTAAAGCACCCTCCACAGAACGAGCGTGTTTGTAGGCGAAGCTCCGATGGAGATGAAAAGTTGTATGAAAAATACCCCTGAAGTTGAACTGTCACGCACATGCTAGTAACTGGGACCACACGCTCTCTATAAGAACAAGTTTTGCTGATTTTCTTCGGCCATTGCAAGGGAACGAATTTATTTGTTACTCCACTTGAAGTTTCTCGGAATTATTGGAAGTGGTTAGCACAGCAAAGGTGTTCGTATAGATTCAGGACCTGTCCTCTTGTGTATAAATATAATATGTGTCATTTTAAAGTTGCATCTTTCGAAATACGTGAGTTACCGTCTCAAAGGAATTTAATGAATATAGAATTTATATTACATATGAAAAATAGATTTTCGTGATGAATTTATGACCTCTTCATTAAGAAAACTACATTTTTGCTAATGAAAACATATTTTTCTAACAAATATAGAATTTATATTAATGCACTAATTACAATCCTTACATTCAGATATTACATCAAAGCTAATGGAGTTTTACGTTGAAATACGGTATTGGATTGGTGTTCGTAATGGGTACGTTTGGTTAGCAATGTCCCTTTGGTTACTATGGTTACGCCGCACGCGATTGCAAAACACGTGTCGCAAAAGCATCATCTCTGCGTGTGGCACATATGTGAACCCCACCTCGAAATGAAAGTAAGGCACACTAGGAGTTTGGTTGCAAATATGTGAGAGTTACCAGTGAGAATTTTTTTTATTAAGGCTGTGATAGCTCATCAGGAAAATGTTGCTTCTCCGTTGTTCCATTGTATGATCCTAAGATTCGAGTTCCATCGGTGACGGATTTTGGGTCTTCTGGGGAAATAGTTGGGTCTGTCAGGACGAGAATTCTTTCGGGCGACAGCTTTGATTGGTAGTTTCTGTGATTTCAAATTTCAATACCAGACGAAAGCTGAAGTAATACCCTAACAAATGGGCCCCGGACGGCGCGCTATCTTTTCTTCCTCATCTTTGTCCGTTACTCTCCCCTTACGAACACGTACGCACTCAAACTTTCATACCTTTTAACAATAACGTATGTCTTGTGATCTGTTGAAAGATAATTCGGCTGTGGCGGTAACCTGCGGTGAGAGATACCTTGGGAAGAAAAAGCAGCAAGCTGACATCTAGGTCGGTTCCTGACTTCATGATGTTAGACACCTCCTGAGAAATAACAAACACTACAATTACGGGACAAATGACCTTAGTAGTTAACGCATCCGGAATCAATAAATACAGACTCACTTTTATATGTGTGATAAGTAATATAAGTTTTCGTTACATCCATATTTTGCTAGCGTTCCCCTTCTGACCGATGTCTATGACGTATTACGTTTTAACCTATTAAAGCCCAAATTAATTTTGTGCGTATAGCGCTGGCCCTTTGTTGCCGAGTCCGTGTGCGCACATTGTTGGAAATCCCTGGTACCTTGAGTTGCAACTTTTAGGGCTAATCCATTGTTGTTTTTAATTTTGCTACTAGAGCACCCCAAAGGCTCAACAACTGGTTATAAGAGCATTTTTTCCATAAAAATGTAGTAAAACCGTTAGAACTTAGCTGCATATGCCCCATCAGCTTCGGTGCGGCCCAACTACCGTTTGCTTTACATCGATCATACCTTTTGCAGGTTTATAGCAACTAAGCACTCAAAAACACCGAAACTTGCTTATAGGTTTCGGTTAGGATGTCTACGTCTAGAAGAAATAAAATTCGTAAATTATTGCAAAATAAGCTAATTTGAATTGACCTAAAATTGATTGATTCAGGGCACGTGAACTGCTAAGGTCATTAGTCCCATAAGTGAAGTGCAAAGTGCATATTTTTTTCTCGTGAGGTGGCGATGATCTTCTCCGTTGATGACGAAATCCGGCGCCGACCTATATCGACTTGTGGCAGTTTTCCCATACCAGTTATCCCCCACCAGCGGGGCATGCTACAGCCGGGACAAGCTCTAAGTTCCCGCCCGGACTCCCGGCATGTGTGGTAGTATAGTGCACGTAAGTGGAAATGTGTGTGTGTAAGGGGGTGAGGATAGGACAAGGAAGAGGAAGGCAAGATCGCGCGCGGTCCGTAACTCGTTTGTTAGGGTACTGCTCCGGCATTCACCTGGTGTTGATCGAAGAAACCAGGAAAACTACCGTCCAGAGCAGCCGGCCGCTAGAATTCTCCACCAGACAGCGACTAAATCCGACTTGGCTATCTAGTTAGTGTTGAATATCCTGCCATCGTTGGGACTCGAACCTAGGACCTCCCGGCCAGAGGCACTTTAGTGACATCAGTTGCTGCCCTGAAATGAGGACGCTGGGCGTTAATGCGTTGTCCCCATTCGTAGCTCCCATGGTGACTTCGTGCACGCTCCGTGGAGTCTCTGTCGGAAGGAAGGCGGCCTCCCCCGGCCTGTGAAAGGCGCAATGATGACGCCGCCGCCGATGCCGGCTCTTTGTGGGCCAAGATTGATGGTGGCGGCGGCACCGCTGCCACCGGCGTGTCGCGCGCGCGTCCTTTGACACGCACGACCTTCCGGCACGCGCACGGCCGACGCCCTCAGACCCCGCCCCTGCCTCCTGCCCCTGAACAATTCGCCTTCGAGTTGGGACGGCCTCCTCAAAGAATATTGGCAGAGGGCAACGAACGCGAGAGTTCTATGAACGGGCGTTTCGGAAAATTGCATCTTTATCATTAACTATGACATGAATGGATCGAACAATGAACGAAGAACCCAAACTCAAACATTTTTAAGGTTGCTTTTAACATCCTGGTCATGTAGCAACCACTGTGATTGTTTAAAGTGTAGGGGGAACTGTAGGAAGAACACGTAAGAACAACACAAACACACATCCATGCCCGAGGCGGGATTCTTAGAGCCGAGGCAGCTACGGCCTTTCAGCCTTAACGATTTCAGCTAACCATTTCAGCAAAGTCAAACCTTGTCCTTTGCCTGACGTGCGATTTAACGAACACTCTGGGCTCACATGTGTTGCGAGACTTCACTGCCAAAGAATTTGAAAATTAGAAATGCTATGTTTATTCCCAAATTCTAGCGTTAATGTACACGTTTTGGGACCTTGTTTTAAACCTTAGTTTCTGTCGTCTTGTAGAGTAACTAAGATACTTAGGCATTCAATGATTTCAATAGGTGGAACGATAATACGAGTAGGACCTATTTTATCGGTCTTAATTCACCATGTTGTGGGGGATAACAAGCGTCCATTCAGTCTTCTGCTAATCGATTGCTTATACGTAAACGAATACGGCGGGAAAACGAGATTTCTTTGACTGGGTCAGAATATAACCTGCCCATCACAAACACATGATCGGTCACCATCATGGATAAATTGTAATGATTCACTTCCCGCCCCAAGGAAAGCTTCAGCTACGACACTATTTTGAATATAATTTCACATGCTCACTACCCAGTCATATTGCAATTAAATTAAGAAAACCGACGAAAAAACAATAAAATTAATTGGCAAACATAAAGCCCGATGAGTGGATCACTGAAGGAAAATTGTCTGAAGGTGTAATTGGACACACAGCAGTCTTTAGATAAACATTATCCCGCGTGAAATGAAACAGCATAATGAAAGATATTTGAGGATAAAATCTACAATTAGTTGAAGCTATTTTATCATTCTCACATCTTCAACTAATGATGGGAAATGGGATGATGGGAAAAGATTTTAAAACTTTTGAAACTTGCATTATCATTTTATCTGCAGTTGGAGTAGGCTTAGTGTGAAGTTAAAGGTTGTCATTACTGAGTGAAATGTAACGACATGGACGTCTACATAAAATAATGGGTTGCCGGAGGAGAAGAAACTAGAAAGAAGCGAGAGAGGCTTTTTAACGGAGGAGAAGAAGATATGTGTGTAACAGTGAATAAATGTGACATATGTGTGTATACGTATGTGTGTAACTGTGAATAAATAAGATGTTTTTTCGGTGATGAATAATTAATTAATGGACATCAATAGAAAGCAGCTAGCAACATTTTTAAACTAGATAAGAGATTATTGAAACTAACGAAACGAGCGTATGAAGAGGGCGATAATTGCACAAGTGGTATGTTCAAGAAAAAGGGCGACGATAGGAGCGAGTTTTCTTATATACCACGAGTGCAATTATATCTTCTTATACACATGTTACGTTCAATATTTTTTCGTTTGCATTTAAGAATAATTTAAATTTTGAAATTTTCAAGCACATCCTTACAATTATAGCGTGTGTTAAATATATTGCTTCTGAAAAACATATATTTTAGTGGGCGTTGCATTATGTTCATTTGCAAGAAGTATTTGCGGATGGAAGGTACTAAACTTATTGCGGTTAAAATATTAGACGAAACTGACAGTCATGAAAACATTAATTCCCGCGAAAAGTAAAGGCGGGTATGAGAGAGAAATCAACATGTATAAATATTCGAAAAAAAGTGTCATTTTGACACAGTTTTGCTATAGCGTACATTTTAGAACTGGTAAACACAACTGACATTTTGTTAAATGTTTTAAATGTTTTTATACGTAAAACATTTAATTTATTTACGTTAAATATTTTATATTGTTTCATAAGTCAGCTATTTTAACGTTTACTTCCCCAATTTAGTATTATTCATTCGTTGTTTATATGTATTTATTGTAGATACGTAATATGTGATGAACATTTTTATTCATGTCTCATGACCGACTGCAAATACCTTGGCTACGTCTGTGTTATAGTTTCTTAATTAAACGATCTGGCTCCTTTTCTGAATTCTGATTGGTAGGTGTGCATTTTTAATTTTACGGTAGAATTTTAATTTTACGCGTGCTATTAACATAGAGATAATCCAAGATTTTTCATGGAATTAATTAGAATATTTAGTTAACTAAACGAAAACTATTTTTATAACATTTCTATCATATAAGGAATATTTTAGAATTTCAGCACAAAAAAATGAGAATATTTCTTTCTCCATCTGTTACTTCCATAGAATGGGGTTTGTTTCGAAAATGCAACAAACAGGGAGTGAAAAATCGAATGGGGAAAATTAGCATGTCGCCAACATGTTGTATTGTGAACAGCTGTCTATCCGGCTCGGCGATGAAATGTGGGGCAGACGAAAATAGGCGCAATGTGCGTGGACGTCAATCGTCGAGTCCTTTCAAACTTGGACTGCGGTGCACAATATGGCGCCAAGTGGAAGGGGGGGGGGAGACACTGGCCGCAGCACGCACTTGGGAAGTGGAGGGGGGCTTATCCCTGGCAGGAAGCGAATTGAATCTGAACTCCATTTCAGTCGGCGAAACTCAATCAATCAGACCTGTTCTAACTTCTTGATTAGACGTTCAAAATAGCCACCGAAATTTGCCGTTGACCAATCAATGAAAGTCAGAAAATTTGAAGTATTCGGAATATTTTAATGTAACTTAATGGAGTTACATAACTTAGTTTCTCGCATTATTAAAGAGTTACTGTGATGATTAGTTAGAGATAAGTGGTTATTATTATTATTATTATTATTATTATTATTATTATTATAGTAATATTAAAATATTGCAAATTATTACCTATAATACTTCAAATATCCCGAAAATCACTTGCAGCAAAAGAGCGCGAGAGATCCGAATCCGCAATATTTGAAAGTTCACAGATTGTAATGAACGAGTACTTACTAATGGCCTGCAGAGAAAAAAAAGCTGCTGAACAGAAACACAGTTGTTTTCTAAAAGGTAGTTTGCATATTGCTCAAGAACAACAAATAAAATACTCCCGTCTCGTACTGCAATAAATTAAAATATTTTAACAAAAACACACTCCACGAATATTCCAATTACATATTATGACAATAACATACTATAGAATACTTGTGGACTGGGCAATGCTTCGCTATTGCAGTGTATGGTACTTCACACGATACTGGCCAAGTGACTTAATCATGTTTTACGCTCTGATCTGCAAACATTTCAATAGACGAATGACTTTCTCACGAGTAAGGGTTTGTTCTACGTCCCGATTTGGACATGGTTGTATCTTATTGTTAAAACGTCCTCTCTCACGTTTGGGTATGCATTCGCTATGACACTCTTGGAGAAATTTGATTTACTTGTCCGTGATAACGTCCAAATAATAATTCCACCTGATATTTCACAATCGTAGGGGCAGAATATGCAGCGAAGACACGCATAATACACGAAGGTGTGGCGGGTTGCGTAGGGCTTCTGTTCAGGGGCACATGTATCCGCATAAAAACATCAATGCGCGTTTACATGCAACAGACATGCACACATTCCCAAGTACTATGCCTGTTTTTCGCGCGAGTGGAAGAAATAAGTTGACAAATTTGTATTGGATGAATGCGCATAGAAGGAACAAACATTGATTTTTATACATTACATTCGGAGAAGCATTAGAACAGTTCTTTACATTCAAAGAATATATACAAAAGTTGCTATTCCAAAACGTGGAAAGCGGAAAGCATATACAGTCGACTCCGGCTATAGTGAACTCGGATATAGTGAACCTTCAGCTATAGTGAACTTAAGTCACTTGTTCCGTTTCAGTTACATCACAAATAAGCATAAGAAAACACCGTTATAGTGAACCTAGGACATACAATGTCCTGGAAATTAATTCCCTTCTGGAAAAGAATATATCACCTCAGTGTCACAAAGTCCAACACTAGCCAGCTTGAAAAAAAAATGTCGTCGGCCAAAGACCATAATAGAAGTTTCCTCTGAGGTGAAGTTAGGGGACCGGGAATAGGCACCTTACTGATGACCTTCTGCCACTCAGTTTCACTGCGGAAACAACGATCGTGTCCTGCGTGGGCTACAACTGGCACCAGCGACGCGCATTTGCTTGCTTCAGTTTCAATCTTGGTGTTACTTGATATTCCGCGGCCGCGACAAAGCGCGTTGAGTTCTACGTAGGCGACAGGAAGCACGCGACTGCCACAGCCTGGCGATATCCGCCGTGCCGCGCGGAAAAGCCATCAGTTTCATTAGCTGCTTGCGCCATCCCACTATCCAGATCTTGTATTTAATGAGACGAATAAAAAGGCCTCAGTGGGACGGTTCCAACAGTGCAAGAGGCATTGAAGGGTGTCAAGACTGCATTACGATACTTAGACACAGAGATCAGTGCAGAATCTATTACGGAGAGTGCACGAATTGTGGAGAAGGATCTAGAGAAATTACTAATGAAAAATACGTAGCAAACAATTGAAAAGAAATTGAATTTTTAAGGACAAATAAAGATATTGAAATTTTCAGTTCGTGCTATTATATGCTTTGCTGTATCTCTATATTAATATTTATCGTAATGGAGAAATGTTTAATTGTGACATGATCGGATATAGTGAACCTTGGTTATAGTGAACCAAAAATGTTAGTCCCCAGACGTTCACTACAACCAGAGTCGACTGTACCACTTAATGACGGATGGTCTCTTTCCTGGAGACTTATAATTGTTGAATCCCGTTAGCTGAGTCGTAAGCAGTGGTGTACAAGTATGAGAGTTCAGTCGGTACGGGCAGTATTTGTACAGGTTGAATAGCATAAAATATTTGCATTTTTCAAAATCGAAGCTGTTTCATTTGTTTGGATATTTTTAGCTTTTCTGATAATTTAACGAAACCAAAAACACTCTTTATATGTCGGAGCCTGCAATGTTTTCTTCCAATTTCTGCAAAAATTGGAAATTAGTAATTTAGATACCATATTTTAGGAGCACTTTTGTCTACTCGAGATTAAAAAAATTAAAAAAGAAGAAAGAAATGTGTTTCTCTGTCAGTATTTCATTTATTTCTGTCTCCACGTATCAAATGTGAGAAAGTGAATGTATGACATGACAAATGCACTAAATGTGACCAAAGTAAGGATTGAGAAGTTGCCAGTAATCATATCTTAGAAAATTTCATCGTCATAGATATTAAGACCCGTTAGAGAGAATTAGAGAAACTATTAAGAACCGTTAAGAATATATTAAGACTCGTTAGAGAAGAAGTTGAGAGGAAGCAGACATAAATAGTATATTTAAAGTATTTTATTTTGTGAAAAAACTTTGCATTTATAATTGGTAGTTGGGGGCATTTGATTTACAGTTTAATAAATATGTCTCATAATAAGTACGACCATGATAACTTTCTCTTGTTTGCAACTGAAATATAATTGTTAGTAATAGGAATATTCTTTTCACAAAATAGTTTAACACTTAATCATCTAGAGTTTGGTATCCGGACACATGTTTTGTTTAATATTTGAAAAATAATATATAATTTGTTATAAATCTAAATTGTGAGTAGTTATACATATTTTAGTAAGTGTAGTTATAATTCTACTAAGGTAAATGTAATGTGTCTCTTTTTAGTGTCGGTCTGCTAAATTGGTTTTACGACAATCGCTAGCCAACAATCCACACCACACGTATATAATTGTAACTGTTGAAGCTGAAGGTGACGATGCAGCTGAACGCGATTGAAAACATTTGGGACCCTACAGTAATCAACATAAATCTTACGGTTTCCCCATTGTATTAATGTTTTCCTTGTTATTCTTATTCAAACAAAATAGCTTTTACTTACGAGTAGTCTCCTAATGTATTCAATTGAGTTTACAGAATCATATTACCATTATTTACATAAGATTCCCGTAAATATGTTTTATTTGTTCAAGAATGAGCATCCTGGCCAGCTTTCCTCTGAGCAGATGAATTACGAGTTAAAGCAAAAGATTTTGCATAAGCGGGTCGAAATTGCTCTTTATAACGAAACAGCGTCTTCTGGTGCACTGGAGCGAGATCGTTGCTATGCAAATCGTCGCGTGATGGCAATGCATCTTCCTCTGCCGCTCTAACAGATGCACCCCCCTCCTTTGCCAAAGCATTGCGAAACCGCTGCCCCGCAACGCGGTCTTCTTAAAACTCCGGACAAGTTGCGCTACTTTCGAGATGAAGTTGGACTCCAAACACGAAGTTATTTTCAATGATGATTCTCGTCGGAGCGATGTCGTTGTTTGACCAAAAGAGGTGGCTCAGGGCATCAACAGATGTCACTGCAGTGCCTTTAACCGGGAGATTCTAGGTTCGAGACCCGGTGGTGACAGGATTTTCGGTATTAGCTCAATAGCTATGTCGAATTAAATCGCTGTCTGGAGGAGACTTCTAGCGGCAGGTAGCTCTTATCGGTGGTTTTCTGTGATATCTACGACCAACACCAATGCCAGAGCAGTACCCTAACAAACGGGCCACGGACCGCGTGCTATCTTTCCTTCCTCTTCCTTTTCCTATCCCCACCCCTTACATACACACCCTTACATTAACATGCACTACACTACCACAAATGCCGGAAGACCGGTCGGGGGCTTAGAGCTTGTCCCGTATGAGGCGGTACCACGATTAAGGGAGATACCCGGTCGGGGAAAATTCCGCTAGCCGACGGTAGGTCGGTGCGGGATCTCACCATCCAGCGGGGGAAGATCACCATCTTCCGAGAAAAAAACATGCACTACACTCACGGGACTAATGACCGAAGCAGTTGACGCGCCCGGAAACACGAAAAAATCAATCAATCAATCAAACCATCCAGCGAGGGAAGACCTCACGAGAAAAAACATGTATTACACTTACGGGACTAATGACATTTGCCATTGACGCGCTCGGAATCACTAATCAATCGAAATCAATTTTTTTTTGTGTGTTTTCATTTTGCGCTCTGATGTTTACGTGTGCGACTCTGTTGCTCCCGTGTGCAAGTTTTAACGTACAACTGCAAAAGTCTGAACGTTCCCGGAGAGCGTTTATCAGCAAGCAAGGAAAGAGAATCGCTGTAAAATTAGAAGTGTTGCGTGCCCAAGTTTCATAAGGTTGATTAAACCTACAGCAGACTATTGCCGGAGAGAAACTTGGCTCTCGCTTCGTTTTGCATCGTGATGAAGAAAATCTCCTGCAAAATCAATGTTAATTATCTCTTGGCAACATTCCTAATGGTTGACTTTGAGTGTGAATCAATGCTCCGGCATTCGAAAGCAAATTTTGCGCTGAAACACATTGAGTTGTAGAAAAATAACGATTTTTAGGCCATGGAAACATGAAAAATTAATAAAATTACTATATAGAAATTTGTTTTTGACACCTGACACTCAAATGCAAAATAACAGCTTTTTACTTCCCGAATTTGTGTCGATGACAATTTATATTATCAGCCTAGTGTGACTTTATATTATATTGATTGCCTTGACACTATTACTTGAAATGGGCGTAAATAAACCTCTACAATTATGAATTAGAGCTTTAACATATAAACCTTACATTATTGTTTACAATAATACCACGTTCAAGAACTGAGAGTAATTATTAATTTTGTAGCACTACATTTGTATCGTTGGAGCACAAGAAGAGTTGCGGCTCAAAATTTGTCTGTCTTGACTTAAGTGAATAAATACGTTTAAAGTTAAAAACAGTTTTAATAGAAAAAAATCGTGAAGATCGTTCACAAGACAGACGATATAGGGTAACACATTTTTCTTCGGTCGCAAAGTAATTGACTGCGCTCGAGAGCGTCCTCCCCGAAAACGACAATTTCTGAGATGTGTCACCTTTCTTGTGTAGTGATTTGTAGAAATACTGTAAATCAGGTGGACTGTGAAAACTAGGACAACTATGGCATCAAAATATCCGTTCATAATAGTCATTTATGATAGGTGTGGTAAAAATGACATTTTATTTCGCGAGTAGGAAGTCTTGTGTTACGAGGCGCAATCGTACAAGCCAATAATAGTTATTTACGTAACAGACTAAGATGACGTGTTACATAGAATGTTTTTTCTACTCCTGTTGTATAATTACGTTATTTGATGTCTGCAACCCATTGCATAATGATACTCATTACGATACAGATTTCATTATAATACAGGTTCTTGGCCAATCACTGAAGTTTACAAACCGATTATTAACTCTTCATTAATCATTGAGAATCATTCTAGTAAATGTTTTATTTGATTGCGTACATTAAAATTAAATTTAATATTATATAATGTTTGTAAGTTTTAATTTCTTTTATTATCAGTAATTTTTACGTGGAATATTATTTAAAATTCATTGGATCTTAATTTCACATTAGTCTTATTTGACTAGGGTAGTGGTAGTGTAAAGGGAACATTTGACTGACGTTAAGATCAGAACGCAAGTTATTTTGTGTTATATGTTGGTGTGTTTGTCCTTAAAGACCGACCAATTATTTAGTTTGAAATGTCTAGTGAATCAGAGGATGAGTTGGAACCTCTAGAAATATGAAAATGGTAACCCCGAAATTATTGCCGCGACTTTTTTACTCTCTTGCAGGCGAATTAGTAAACCAAAGCCACCTATGGCAGGTTGGGTAGTTGTCCACTAGGTGGCCATGTCTGAATCCTGCATGTCAACTACCACGAAAAGACTCAATGTTAAAGTTTAACTTATAAAAGTTACCATAAGTTGTAGAAAAAGTACCGTATGAAACTCGATGTAATGTGAATTAATACACCCGTATGAAGTTTACGATACTCGCTCGTTCCTCGCTCGTATCGTGATATCACACGTGTATTAATGTCGATCATTACACCATCCTACCTGACACCTAAGGTACTACATATTACTTGGTACCTAAGGTACCAAGACCCTGTACCAACATATTGGTATCACATGGATTGCAATGAATAATTGGTATCATATGGTTGCTAAGGAGCTGACGCGTGCATACCTACGTAAATATCAAAAAAATACTTTTACCACATGCGTCACAATATTTTTTGAGAGCTTTTCTGACTTTCCTTTTCTTTTAATTGAAGAAAACATTTACATAGAATTGGGTACCATCTTCCATTAAGATCAGTTGTATCTTATCAGACGAATGTATTGTTTTCTTGTTGCATTCACCATTTTATCTGAACATTTGAGCATCGTCTCACTTTTAGCACTAGTGCCAAAAATTGTACTTTTAGCATGCATTGCATGCCCTAAAAGTAACAGCTTTTACGAGGGGATGTCTGAAAACGTATTCTTGTATTACATGTGCATTGTGTAATAAAATTAATCATCGTGAACTCCTATTAATTGCACCGTGTGAGGTCGCGCCCAACCGTTCACGAAGTGTAATTTTATTACAAAATGAGTCGCAGAGAGCGTAAAAGGAGCTTCTTCCGGTAGAAAGTTCCAGTGGCTGGGAGGACGCGATTTCGATTTAGGTTGGTCCTGTTCTATGGCTTCACACACCGCTATGGCCTTGGCCGACCAGCGATAACCCAGCCTCTCATGGGCGTGGGGTAAGGGATTCGTGTGGTTAGCACGAAGACATCTCTTCACAATACCTACTGATCTTTCTAACCTTATGGTGGTCTTTCTCATCATCACACAGCAATAGACACTGACACATCTGTAAGAAAAACGCACAATAATAATTTGCCTCGGGCGGGAATTGAACCCAAGGTTGCGCCGTGGAAAGCGAGCACGCTAACCAACGAGCCACCGAGGGAGGCTTTTTGTTTGAGGCTGGATACGAGTAATTTGTTTGATATGTTAAACACCAACTTTGTGGCCGCCCGGGATGAACTTCGTTCCTCTGCTCAGATTGCTTATTTCCTTGATCACTTTTGGACATGATGGAGCAGCATCTTATGACCCTTTCACACGGTGCCACTCAGCAACGCTTCCGAGTTACGCGTCCGCTGGCAAGGCATTGATGTAAGGCGGTTAGAGAAAGATATTCTCTGGTAAGTAGAGAGTCCATATTACATTCAAAAATATTTATTTGCGAGACAAATGGGTATTTTAAGACCTACATAAATCATACACAAACTTTTACGATAATTTTTATTTAATTATACCCATGAATTTTGTTTCATAGAGGGAAAATTAAAATATTACAATACCACATAAAGACCTATCGATGATTACCTTCTTAACTAGTCACAATAAGATGACGAGGCCAAGGCATGAAAAATGGACGCATAAGATTGAATATAAAAAAAACATTAAACAAGGGCAAAATTATAGAATGTAACGTTGTAGACATATCTATATATTCATTTACAGTGATTGCCAATAATAGCCAAAATTTGCTCGTCTGAGTAGAGCGAAGAGTCTTTCTAAATTGGGCTACGCCGTAATGTCTGCGGGATTGGAATATCTGCTCAGTGCTCATTCTGTAAGAACTCTTACCGTGCACTCGTCACTCAATTTGAATGAAGCGCGCTATGCGCGCTGTGTTGTCGACTTGCGCATTACCGTCTGGACCATCTAGAAAGCGCGCGAACGACTTTCTTTGGCCTGATTTACGCTTATAAATGTGCAGAATTTCCCCATTTGAAACGGTACATGTCTTTCAAATGGCGCGGATTGATTCTTCGAGATGCTAGTTACCTAAGGAAAATCTTTTAAAAACATTTTTAACAGTTTTCTCACAGTTTTAGAATTTCTGGTAGGCTCTGTCAGGTCGTCATAAGAGCCTATGTTAAAATGATAAAACTTACGGTCTCATTATTAGAAAACTAGACCGGGAAGTCGATTCAACCACTACCAGAACATAAAGAAACATCTCATATTTTGATTAATGCAATAAAAAACATAACACCTATCTCGTTCTAATCACTTTACTAGAGATATTCGCACGAACGGCGTAATCGTGATGCTGTGGCGCTCAGTGGCGAAATATCGCCACCAGCAGCGCAGACGAGTGTCCGTACCACCGCCAGTAGAACACAGTACTAAAACCCTTTCATCATTTTTCTGTACAGAAAGTGGATGGAAAAAGGACGTTCGTTTCTACGCGTTACGTTTCTTTGGTCGGTTGGTTGATTAGTGAATCCGGGCACATCAAAATCTTTGGTCATTATTCTCGTAAGTGTAATGCATGTTTTTAATCGGGAGATGGGGGTGATCTTCCCTCGCTGGATGGCGAGATCCGGTGCCGACCTACTGTCGGCTAGCGGGGTTTCCTCCCAACCAGGGCTCTCCCACCAGCGGGGCACCGCCCAGCTGGGACAAGCTCTAAGCTCCCGACCGATCTCCCGGAATATGTGGTAGTGTAGTGCATGTTAGTGTAAGTGTGTGTGTGTGTGTGTGTAAGGGGTGAGGATAGGACAAGGAAGTGGAAGGAATGATCGTGCGCGGTCCGTGGCCCGTTTGTTAGGGTATTACTCCAGCATTTGCCTGGTGTAGGTTGGAGAAACCACGGAAAACTACCGATCAGAGCAGCCGGCCGCTAGAATTCTCCTCCAAACAGTGACTGAATTCGACTTAGCTGAAATGCTAGTGTCGAAAATCCTACCGCCGTCGGCACTCGAACCTAGGACCTCCCGATCAGAGGCGCTGCAGTGATATCAATTGGTGCATTACGTTTCGGTTCCGAAACTGAATACAAATGATTCCAGCGTTTTACACGGTCATTTCTCGTCTGTACGTAATCGTGATGAAAATACTTCCTCCGAACGCTGCAAAAAGCGCTGAAGATCAAACATTTAAACATCGCATCTATGGTAACAAATTATGTTAGGTTGTATTAGTACTGAGCACGGAACGCAGTGATATTAGAACACAGTACATAATTTATTTCTCACTACATAATCACTTCACATTACAAATCAGCACATCAGAACGCTCTCTAAACTGAACAAAATAAAAAATCGTTCCACACAACCAGTGAAATGAACAATCCAGTGAAAGTTCCGATAAGTGACACCTGGAGCTAGGTAATCAAACTGGAAATCTCGAAATCATCTGTCTCGAAAAATGCAGTATGCGTCATTTTTTCGTACAAATTACATCGAGTCTGGTCTGTCTCTTTTCTGTATCGGCGAAAACTGATGAAAAAATGATTGTGTAAAACAGGTTTAAATGACAACGCCCACACGACGTGCCACTGAACCGATATTTGTCTGCTGCCTTCCCTTAGCCCGCCTGAGCCCACAGCGAAGTGACTAAAGAAACCTTCCCCTCTGATGGTCAGTGGTGGTCGGCGGTGGCTGCGTGTGAGGGGCTCTGCGGCATCTCGGAGGCGCCACCGAGTGGCTCCAAGGGAAGACAACCTAAATGGGAGCATTCACATTAGATGCGCCACTGAACCGGTTTTGCGTACTGCTTGCCTATCGGCCGCCAGAGCTCACAGCAGTGACACTCGAAATCTTACTCTCGCGGTCAGGTGCGGTCGGCGGTGATTGCGTGTGAAGAGCTCTACTGCTTCTCGGTGGCGCCACTGAGTGGCTCCGTGTGAAGACAGCCTTATAAACAGGTCAGAGACCGCGTGCGGTCTTCCCATTCCTTTTCCTTCTCTTCCCATCAACTTCTCTAATTCGAACTGTTATTCTATTAGGGAATAAATCTTTTTCCTTCATTCTTATAACCACCACAACCCCGTCGGAAAATTGAATCGCGCTTTAATACGAACAAACTTGTTCCTTTATTCTGCTAGCATTAGAAAAGTATTTAATTTCTAAATCGGTAACACTGACGTGTCTTTATTGGCGTGACTGATATTTTCATACGGAAAGATCGAAGGAGACTTCGGATGCATAGAATGTTTTGTAATAAATGAGAGAAAGTAGACATTTAAATTTTTGGTACCATTATATTACTGCTTTTCATAATCATCACACAACTTCATGTTGATGGGATATAAATGCAATGAAATATTTATTGAATCTCCAAGGGAATAAACAAAAACGGTGTTGTGAAAAGTAATTTATTGAACATATAAACTTATCGTATAAAAAATAGTTTCTTACGTCATATTTTTTAGAAAATTATTTTGTCTTGAAATGAAGTTA
Source organism: Teleogryllus occipitalis (assembly GCA_011170035.1). Classification (NCBI taxonomy): domain Eukaryota; kingdom Metazoa; phylum Arthropoda; class Insecta; order Orthoptera; family Gryllidae; genus Teleogryllus; species Teleogryllus occipitalis. The sequence goes on from BLKR01001939.1 coordinate 43,448, forward strand.
AAGAGTATTCTCTATTACTCACAAATTTTCCCTCATTTGCTGAAGTTTAGAAAGAGGCCGACAATGAAGATTTCAAACGACCGCGATCATTTCTCGTTTTTATGGAAATCGATGATCCTCTCGGCATATACATTCTTGAAACTGTTCGTAACAGTTCAATAACACTACTTAGAATTGAGTATAGATTGTTTTACATACAAAATATTTTTCAAATGACCGAAAATAACCGTCAAAAATTTGATTTATGCATAGATTTTTGTCATTGATTTGAATATGCATTTCAAAAGTAACTATTTTGTTCCATTGATCAAAAAATCAAAATTGCCCTGAATCTCAAGGCATTGAAAGATCAGATTGCGATGCGAGGAAATGCATGTAACATTGCGACCCTACCAACAGGTAGCCCACAGCACTTAGACGTAAGGGGATTGCGTGAGAGATTTTTTGAATAGTCAGAGACAGTATACTATTACACTTCAGCATTATATATACAGAATGGTTCAGAATAAATATTACACACTTTTAGGGCATGTACGGGATGGTCATGTTTTGTGAATCAACTGATGTCACTTTGCGGGGAGCCTGATTTAATGAAGACACACACGAAACAAGGGGCTCCTGATTGGTAAGAAACTCATCCTGCACTGGTGTTTGGCAAGTACATGAACTTGAATGAACATTAAAATGAAGTAGGTGGCTAACAATTTCTCATTCTGACGTCCATGGTGATTGATGCGTTCATGGTAATACTGATACTCGTTCTGACGCAAAATTGAATAAAGACAAAAAATATTGCCACAGGCCATAGCCAAGGTTGCCCTCTGATAGATTGTGTACTTTTCGAACATCAGTGCAGGATGTTTACCACGTGAAACGTCTTTATATGAGATCTGTCTGAAGCCTGCCGGTCTGAAGTCTGACCCCCTACATACGAGTATCCTAGAAATATTACCATATATATATATATATATATATATATATATATATATATATTGTGACGTTCGTGGCCTGGCCACAAACTTACACGGCGCCCACGCATCTTAGACGGCGACGGAGTGATTAATAACATCGAAAAAAGCAGCACGGAAGAGAAAAGGCGCGACCTGTCGGTGGCGGTCAGAAGCGGCGGCGGGGTAATCTCGACGGAGGGGCGGCGCGCATAGGGGTTCTATGACGTCAGGGCCGCATTTATACAGAGGAGCGGCGAAAAGATGCCCTCTTCTCGATTCAGACGGCAACGTGCGAGGTACTCTTCTCGATTCAGACGGCGACGCGCGAGGTATTCTTCTAGAACCAGACGGCGACGTGCGAGGTATTCTTCTGTAGTAAAGACGCGGAGTCGTGGACATAAACACGAGTAATAGTGGAGGACAGCGTTACAACATTGAGGCGGCGAAAAAGCAGCAAGTTGATATAATAACGAGGTCGCATAAAGTAAAGTAAACGTAATTGTGAACCATATTATAGTCAACGCGCTGGTGGGAGCGACACGTGCTGTAACACACGCGAGGGACTGAGAAGTACGCGTGCATGTGTCCTGGATCTGGCGGCGAGAGCTTAGAAGACTGGTTCGGAAATCTGGTAGCGGACTGCGGAGACGGCTTCCGAGGACATTGGGAAACGCGAGCGGCGGCGCGGCTGGCGGTGTGCAGCTACTTCGACACGACGGCGGTGCGTAACCCGGGGCCTTGGGCAGCTGCAAAGGTAATCCGTATCTGAATAAACCAGAGTGAGGAGACCGGAATTTGGAAGGGAGTGAATGAAGATCAAGAACATTAAACTTTGTAAGATCACCTGAGATTTGTGTCAGGACAGCGTAAATTAACCCTGGTACGACGGTAATGCTTTCAATAGAATTCAATCTCGAAACTGTGTAAATATTTTATCAGAGTTCCTCACTTTATTGTATAAAATTTACTAACGAGGAAAATATTCAATGTAAAAATAGCAATAAGACCTTGAATAACGTGATTGTAATCAATCCCAGGAGTGTGGGAAAATTTAGTTTCAATTAAGTTAATAACTTAGCAAAATCCGTGCACGGGTGATAGGAGAATCAGACTCGACATAACGAGCAAATTGTTAAGTAAAATTTTGTGTTGTGTTGTAAATTCTTGATTTAATTCTGAACTTGAATGTCAAGTGTAAACAGTTTCTCATGCCATATCACAGAATATATCGTTGTTTTATCTAATTTTGTGTCTGGGTGTGTTACTTTCTCATACCCCAAAAGATCCTGCCCCCCGAGATATTTAAGCTCGAAAGAGCATTCTATCAGGGCGTTTCCACGAGTGGAGGCGTTACAATATATATATATATATATGAGTGGAATACAAATTTATGTATATATATATATATATATATATATATATATATATATATATATATATATATATATATTGGACAGAATGGGGATATTGTCCAAAGTTCAAACTGAGATGTAGCGCGATAGAAAATGATGCAAATAATTTTTTAATTAGTATTATTAATGTTCCACCTAACAGATGAGACATATGTGCTACTACTTGACACTAGTTGTAAATTTAACGTAGAATTTAAATATTATTACACGGACATTACAGATTTTTCTTGAAATTTATAATAAAATCATACGTATGTACATATATTTATTTATGCAAACCATAATGCTCGATAATTTGTTATTCGCCAAAACTCAGAATGGTTTGAAACCACCTTTTCCATTAAGTGATTGATAATGTATCTATTCCATCCTTGATCGAATTATTTTCCTTTCAAAATTTTCTCATTATACACTAAACCTTATAAACGTATGTAATAGAAAGTAAAAGAGTTAATGAGTTGATAATGATGAAGACTGAATGATGATAGACTATAGTGGAATGAGATTCATGGAATACAAAAATATTTGAGGAAACCTGCTGCGACCCGCTTTGCCCACCACAATTTCCACTGGAATCGATTTATTCCACAACCTAAAGAAGAAAAAGCACGTGTGTTGGCTACGGATCCACCATCTTACGTGATCGTGCGGAATATTCGTTCACAGTGTTCGCACATTTTCTATTAGTCTACTCATTTATATACAGAGTCGTAGAATTTTTGGCTGTCCGGGATTAGCCGCGTCGTGGTCGATGGAGCTGACGTTTCGGCCATGTTGTTGTTGCCTTCTTCAGAGATATGCTGCTGCCTTCTACTTATTTACATTCCTTTCTTATTAAATATTTACAGTATTCCTGTTCCCCTTGTCTTTCAACTCCATTTTTCATATCTCGCAATCCTAAGCGTGCATTACCACGAAATTGAGTAACCTTAATGAAATGGTAATCAATAAAATGGAGCAGTGGAGGAACGAGTGTTCGTTTTATCTACAATAATACCACATATTTTGACTGAGAATTACAATCCGGTCGTAAAAGTAGAAGAAGACTACCCAACTACCGGCTGAGGTGGCTGAAGGAAGAAAATAATGTCACTGCAGTGCCTTGATTTGCAGAGGATAAAGTCATTAGTCCCATAAATGTAGTGCAGGTTTTTTTCTCGGAGACGGTTGTGATCTACCCCCGCTGGATGGTGAGATTCGACGCCGACATACCAGTTGGTGCGTTTTCCCCACCAGCGGGGCACCACCTCAATCGGCACAAGCTGTATGTTCTCGACTGGTCTCCCGGCGTGTGTGGTAGTGTAGTGCATGTAGACGTAAGTGTGTGTAAGTAAGTAGTATTGAAAGGACAAGGAAGAGGAAGGAAAGATGGCGCACAGTCCATGGCCCGTTTGTTAGGGCACTGGTGTTAATAAAAAAAAACACGCAAAACTACCGATCAAAGCAGTCGATCGTTAGAATTCTTCTCCAGACAGCACTTGAATTCGACCCAGCTATGTAGCCAATGTCAAAAATCCTGCCACCGTTGGGAATCAAACTCTAAAACCTCCCAGCCAGAGGTACTGTAGTGATATCAATTGATGCCATGAGACACCTAAGCCGAAGGAGGAAGCCAGGAGGTACTAGGGCTCAACTCCGGATAGTTGCAGAGTATTCGACACCTAGATAGTCATCGAATTCATCCTATGCCCGGAGGAGAATTCTAGCGGCCGACTGCTCTGTTTTCTGTGGTTTCTCCGATCAACACCAGGCGAATGCCGGATCAATGTTCTACCAAAAGGGCGAGCGCCTGCGCGCGATCTTTCCTCCCTCTTCCTAACGCACACATACTCGTACATGCACTATACTACCACAAATGACGGGAGACTAGTCGGGAGTTTAGAGCTTCTCCTGGCTGGGGCGGGGTTCCGCTGGAGATACCTGAATAGGGAAAACCCTGCAATCCGGGTCTGGATCTCAATATCCATCTGATGAAGAACACTGGTACCTTAAATGATAAAACAAGCACTATACTTGCGGGGATAGTGACCATATCAGTTGACGCACCCGAAAACAAGAAATAATCGGTCAATCAGTGAAGACCACACTATCAGCTCCACTGGACCCTCTGTTAGTCTTGGAATTTCATCGTGGGTTGGCTCTGTATTAACCTTTGGAACGTGATGCCTTGAAGCTGGAGGCTCAACGCATTTTCCTTGGAAATTTTGCTGATCCAGCTCGCGACTAGAAAAAAATTGTTTTCTTTATTTTCAAAAAAATCAAAAGAACTTCAACAGTACAAAAAAAATTTTTTGTGTATTTGAAAAAAAAACAACATGACATCCTAGTAATAAATAAATGGTTGTTTTCGAAGAGGCTTTTAGAGCTTAACATTTAGCCAAGAAAATAATCTGTTTCTGTAAAAACGTTTGGAGCAAGAAATATTTTTTATATAGTATTATAAATGCACAGAAAGAGTTTCATAAAGATTTTAAAGTGTTACGCTAAAGGTTTTGAAGCGGCACTGCTAGCTGAACGGACTTAGGACTGCTGCATTCAACAGACCATGTAGACTGGGTCCCGAGAACTCAGAGGCGAACAAAAAAATCACAGCGAATACGATCGTAAATCAGCTGCCGAAGAAAGAACTAATGGTTCGAAAAAAGACGCACGTGTAATGCCGCGCTTTGCCATGTTTTATGAATGTTTGTTTTGGATAGAATTAGTGCTCGGCGATCATATAGGGACGAGTTTTCCGTTGAGCTCTACGTGGGTGATTTCTTCGGCGAGCCGTATGCCATTATTTTGAAACAATTTTTTTCAATGAAAGGTATTCGGCCCAATTTAGATATGAAATATGCTTTCTACCGATTTTTCTGCAGCGTTTGTCATAACTCTTGATTACACACATTTTGATATAAGATGTTAGCCTTCCATGTAATTTATTACCAGAAAGACCGTCAATATTTTCGTTTTTGAATTTCATCCTACCTGAGAATCGAGAGAAATGAGTCATTTTGACAAACACAGTTATTAAGCATTCAAAAGACTATTGTATGATTGATTGATTTTTCGTGTGTCCGGGCGCGTCAACTACTACGGTCATTAGTCCCGTTAGTGTAGTGCATGTTTTTCTCGGGAGATGGCGGTGATCTTCCCCCGCTGGATGGCGAGATCCGGCGCCGACCTACCGTCGGCTAGTGGGGCTTCCCCCTAACCTGGACTCTCCCACTAGCGGGGCATCGCCCCAGCCGGGACAAGTTCTAAGCTCCCGACCGGTCTCCCGAAATATGTGGTAGTGTAGTGCATGTTAGTGTAAGTGTGTGTGTAAAGGGAGAGGATAGGACAAGGAAGAGAAAGGACAGATCGCGCGCGGTCCGTGGCCCGTTTGGTAGGGTACTGCTCCGGCATTCGCCTGGTGTTGATTGGAGAAACCACGGAAAACTACCGATCAGAGCAGCCGGCCGCTAGAATTCTCCTCCAGACTGCAGCTGAATTCGACCTAGCTGAAAAGCTAGTGTCGAAAATCCTGCCACCGTCAGGACTCGAACCTAGGACCTCCCGGTTATAGGCGCTGCAGTGACATCAGTTGATGCACTGAGCTACCGCTACCGGTCAAAAGACTATTGTAGATGAGTAATTTTTTCGCTGTTATTTTTTCGATGTTTTATTTACTCTGAAGAATGGCTAAAGGCCAAAATTTGTGCAATACGATGAAAACTTTTAACTATAAATACAAACGACTGAACTTCTTCAAAATTGTCATGTGCGCCATAAAAGTAATTCACAATCGTTTTCTGTTCTTCGTATAAAGCGAAATACAATCGTTATAAAGGAAAATGAAGGGGGAAAATCTTTCAACAATTTCTAACCTTGATTTAATTTAATTTAAGTTTTTTAAAATTGTTTTTGTAAAAGATTTTTTCGGACACCTTTTTATAATATGCTCACTTCGGCACAAGTTTGAAGATTGATATAAATTAATAGTTCATGATACGAGTGGCAAAAACGAAATTTTGATAGTAAGAAAGATTGCCACACCAGGTTGATAGGTGAAGTGCCCTAATCCTTGGAGCAAAATGAAGTAACTTTTACCACTGTGTCATACACTAATTTTTAGTCATCATTACTAATTTTAGTTTTATTTTAATTCAAGTAGTTCACAATTAATAATTTGTTTATGTTATGTTAAGATCAGACAGGTAGTAGTTGATGCGATCAAACGAGAGTATTTTGTTTTCTTTGTCGCAATCACATTGTTTTATCTGAACATTTGAACATCGTTTCACTTTTAGATCTAGTGCTACAAAATCAACTTTGGCACGCTATGTATCACCTACAAGTAACCGCTTTTCGTGGCTGTCTGAAATGAGTATTTTATTGATATTGACGGGATATGTCTAAATTTGCTTTCTTTAACTTGTTCTATTTTTTTCAGAAATATTGTGTGTTAAAAAATGTACTTGAAGGAAAGAGATATGTTTCTAGCTTGATAAAAACAGTTATGCTTAAATAAAGTTGAGATTCATTTTCGTTTAGCAAATTACTAAGACCTGAATGCTTAGACATTTTGATTCTGACGAATGGACCCTCACAATCGTCAAGCACTTAGAAAGCGGATTCTTTTTTCTTCACCCCTTTTCCGGCTCCCTTTAGTCTACAAATAGAAAGAGAATCAGAGATTTCCCACTGAATGAATGATTGGTTATCTTTACCAAGTACATACTGAGTATGTTACAGTTACGAGAACAGCATCTGATTCATTATGTTTTTTTTTTGTTTCCAGATTTTAATTGTGCATGTGCATGATGTTATAAAAAGGAAAAAAGAACGTGGAGAGTTTCGGTATGTCTTTAAGAATCTCACTTATCTCATGTTATTTTGAAATTTGATGAAATATGTGTGGGCAACACTTCACTTCCCAAAATTTATTGACGCATAAATATGTAAAAAATAAAATTCCTTGCGATGCCTTAATAAGTATAAGAAGATTACACATCTTATCTCCAAATATCACGGCCATATGACATACTTTTAATCAATAATAAAGTTCTATCTAAATTTCAGAAAGTTCTATCTAAATTTCAGAAATTTCCCAACTTCCGCTCAGTTTTCAATTTTCTCAAAAAGGACTGTAAAAACAGACAAAAACTTAAATGAATTAGCCTTTGTCCCTCCTTTACATCACCTTGTGAGCATGTATAAATGTGTGCGTGTACACACGTTGAAAAATAGGGTATGACACATTGGTAAATAAAATTGATTTTTAAGTAAATGTTGTTATTCCCTCGCAGAAAATAATTTGTTCCATTACAAAAACCCATTTATTATGCAACAATTCTGAGAGCGGATAGAACACACAAATCCGTCTATGAAAACATTACTCATTCTTCCCTTATTCAGTTGAAAGAAAGCAACCGAAGATTGACAGAAGAAATAGTATCGTTTTTGCTAGCGTACGATGCGGCGTGACGTGCCATCTGCAACTGTTAGCCCCATGCAGTTGTGTAGCGAGAATTGGATTAAGTTGACTTTAAGTCAACAATACCAAGGCAGAGGGGAAAGAGTACTTTATAAAATATAAAAACGCCGTTTATAATAACTTTAAAATAAATGAGAGTCGATAGGAGCTTATACGCCACGAAGAGTCTGATGTATACGATTTTTGTCGCGCCATCGTTTCGATCGATAGTTTCGATTACTTTTAGATATTTGATCTATTAAAAGATATCTCTTGAGAAATTATATCTTTTATAGCTATGAACATTAATTTATTTTACTTCTTTGCAACATAAATAGAGGTTTTATGCACTGTTGATTTATTAGTTATCTAACAAGTAGCTAAAGTGTGCTATTATGTGCAAGTTAATTGATTATTGATTAGTGCTGTAGACCAAAAAGCACACAATGATACAGCCAGAAGTAGTTTACGCGTAATATACATTTTATGCCGTCTAACTGTCTTTTCCACACTTTGACGTATTATATAATTGTATGTCTATAAGAGTACTGGTTATGTATAGACTTTGTCAGCACCCTATACTCCGGATATAATACTAAGCCATTTTATCTACCACGGGAAGCTCTATTTTATTGGATATAAAAATACCCAATTTAATATATATTCTCAAAACATATGTTAATAGCACATAAATGCAATAGGATAAGAAAACAATTACGATTTTATTAATTTATTAATTTAATCCACGATTTTATTTCATAAATGTTAGATTTGTTTATGTAACCTTGACAACGAAAGAAGTTTTCCGTTCGTGGACACACGCAATACGCCTATTTAGAACACACGTCGCGTACTCTCATGTACCCACCAAATTCTTCCTTGGAGTAGCTGTTTACCTAAAAACTGTCAAGAATATTGTTTGTATTTTGTTTTATCTAGTATATTTGATTTCTGTATGCTCTTAGAGATCAAATTATCTATTATTTTGTTTATAATCAAGTGACCAAAATCTAGGTTTTTACTTCAGGCATCCATCTTCACAACAAATTGATGTATTTTGATAATTCTTTTTGTAAATTTATCACAGATGTATATTGTAGAGAATGAACTAGAATGGTAAAGGCACTGTGAAACCTCTGTTAAAACACTGTGAAGAGTCAGGATTTGATTATTTGAGAAAAAATGTTTAAAATATGTTCTTGACATTTCATTTAACTGAAACTTTTAGTGAGACATTAACTATTCTAGTTCATTCATTAGAGAAAATTAACAATTGCCAACTGCCAGAATTTATTTATGTTTTATGGTTAATAATTTATGATTTTTGACATGCATAATTGTGCTAAAAGTTCCCAAAACAGGAGAAATGCATCTGATTTTCACTCCCTAAGTGCTTAAGGATCACTGGCTTCGAAAAAAATATTTGCTCAAAAACTAAGAAACGTAGAAAAAATTGTCTGAAACATTTAAAAGAGAATAATACAGAGTGTACGACTTAATACAAATTGAAAAAAAAAATTCACGATTTTTAATCATTTTGAGGTAGACAGCTACCTACCTTGAGTGTTTCTGCAGCAGTGACTGTCCATGTTCCCGAGGCCGCTGCACTGGTCGGAAGGGGTGAGCGCGGGTTGCGGTGCGACTACACAGCGCCAGGCGAATTCACGGCCTGGCACGCCCACCCAGCGCCCTCCCCTCCTTCCACCGCCCCCTCCTCGCTCGCAACAACCCCTCCCATCGCCACTCGCCCCCTCCACACACCATCATTCCCTTCTCACACCACCCGACGCCTCCCTCTCCGCTGCTCTCGCTTCTTCTATTGGTACCGAGCATTAATCCTACTCTTCATTTTCCTTCCTCACCTTTTAAGGCCGGTATACACGATACAATTTTCATGCATATTCTCGTACAGTTTCTGTTCAGAAATGTCAAGATTCCAAACTAGAAGTGTAAAAGCCAAAAGTCGCTCATCCACGGTCTGTACATGTTTTGTATGAATCGCCACAAGACGCCGCTAGGGGTCTACCGGGAAACAACTGAATTGCGCCGTTTGAGTACTTTCAGTGGTGTTATTTCTGTGCGTACGTTCAAGATGTGATCTTTATCAAGTAATAATTAACCATGAAAAGCACACAGAAGAACAATAGGAAGGCAGGAATAGGGAAAGAGGTGGTTTATCACCAAATCATTTCACATAATTGAACCTTGACACATCTAACCACAAAATCGAAACGGCCGATTACCATTGATTGGGTAGAAAAATCCGTTAGTGAACGATTAAACCGCTACAGGCGATTCAATCAAACCGGAAGCTTTCTGCATGAAAAATTACGAGCATTATCAACCGTTTTCATGCAGAAATCGTGCTGTCTGGACTGAGCGTTTTCTGTACGTCCAATCTGCACGAAAACTCTACCAGCCTTTAGACTTCTCGACTCTTCCTCAACCTCTCGTCTTCCTCCTAGACCGCCCCTACCAATTTCTTCCACCCCCTCCTTCCTCACTCGCAACTCCATCGGTCACCTCTTTTCCCCTCGCTCACAATCGTCTCCTGCCCACCCCATCATCCCCTACTAGCTCCACCTGTGATCTCAATTCTAGCTTCTCTGCACCCAGCTCCCGTCTCGCTGTCCCTGCTAATATAGTGCTAGACATACCACTCTTCTCGGTACACATTCACACAATGCACCGTTTCATCTGGTGTATTCACTACTTACTCCTCCTCTCAGACAGCTTCCAGGCTTTTACAGGACTTCTCATTCTCTATCGTCTTATCTTCCTCTCTCCATATTCCTCATTCAAAAAACTGTTTTTTATTCATTCTACGTTTCTTTCTTTCTGCTTTCTTCCTGTTTTCTATATTTCAACATTCGTTGACGTCTACTTTTTGTACAATTATTTTGTTCCTGTCGTTCCCACCCCTTCAACACCCTTTGTCATGCACATTTCTTTTTATTCCTATTCTCCTCTTTTTCTGGCCACCTCCTGCATCATTTCTCCCTGCCTTCCAACAGCAATAAACCCCCACCCGATCGGCGGCTATTTTTGGTTACCGAACCCCCGGAACTTATCAATGTTTTCCTCACTTGGTCTTTCGCATGCCAGCGCGAATTTATCATGTGGGAACTTTGTGCCGAGGTTATTTATTCAACGCCCCTCGTCAGTGAAGTCACTGCTCTTGATTCGCTGGCCTCGTTTGAAAGAATGGACGTCGATATCTTCCGTCTGAATCGTGATAAAAACATTGTTCCAATTGCTTTTATTCACCTTCTTTGACTTCCCGAAACGATTCTTCGCGTCGCTACTTCACGAAATTACATTTTCGAGATACTCTCACCCTCTTTAATGATTTCCAATCTCGTCACACTTACCAGCGAGGACTTTCCTTGCATAGAAACAGGAATGAGTTTCTTTGTAGCTTCTCGTCACAAAATATTTTTCCTTTTCAATAATACGCGTTGTTTATTAAAATTTATGAGATTGACCCTTTTTTTCACCCATTCCTTTATAAACAGACTATTTATTTTATTGAGAAACCCTCCCACTCAATGCTACGTGAATGTACACTTGCGTTGTTGTACTGATGATGGTGAAAGTAAATAACAAGAGACTGGATTTAATTGAGATGACAGGAACGAAGAAAACGAAAGAACTATTTCCTTCATGTGGGAAAGTCATGTAGTCATGCGATTTTACATTGCATATTTTATACAAATATGTAACTCTATAGGAGGTTTTAAAAACTATCTTACATGTGATTTACACGACATTATCAAATTTTATAAAATTTCAACCGAAAAGAACTTTCAGGTTGTGTCATTAAACATGCTTCCCTCTTAGAAAACTGTCATATTGCCAAAACCGAAGAGTGTTTCACGTTTCTTTTACCAATCAGTAGTTTCGCAAATAACACTTTTATACTTTTATTCATGTTGCGGCGTGTAGTAATGTTAAAACGACTACTTTTTACAAAAATCTTTTCATCTTTCCACTAGTCAAAACCTACTACTATTCTATTAAAACCCTAACGGACCAACTCATCTATCATCCTCGGTTATGGAGATCGGGAGATGAAGTAGACATGTAATATATCTACTACATTTCCAGATTCTTGGCCTCTTAAAATAGATTTTTGACATCATAACTGTATAGTAGCGTACTAAACTTTTAGCCTACAATTTCAGAAAATTCCGTAGTGGCAGCAAAGGTATTGTAGTAATTCATAATGATTAAGCTTCTTTAATCAGCATAATTTCAGATTGCAAAATGTGTGCGTATATGAAACTGTATGAGACCCTGAGCTGCATATTAATGAAACATTTCATTAAACATTAAGTAACCTGATACTGTGAATGACTAAATGTGCTTGCCATTTATAAAGATATAAATCAGATAAGGGGTATTTACTACTATGACTACGTATGTTAAAGATCTATCAACCTGAAAACAGCGATTGGAAAGAAAGAAGACAATAATTAAAACAACACAGTTCGATATTCTAAGAATTAGAAATATCATTCGCTATTTTCTACCTCCAGAAGAATTGTGCAAAAGGAAACTATTTTTTGTCAATTTATTTCACTAACATAAAAGCGGTATCAATATTCAAAAATTGAAAACGTAATATAAGTAGTACATTTGGTGAAGCATCGACATTCGATCAGCGTATTGATTGTGGGCGTGCCAACTACGTAATTAGTTTCGAAGTGTATGTTATATCCCAGGGGTTGAGGCGATCCATCTCCGTTTGGAACTGAGATCCGGTGCCGACCTATAGGCCAGCATGGGATGTGCCCCCCCTCCACTAGGCATATCTGCTAGCGGGGCATCGCCCCTCTCGGGACAATCTCCAAGCTCCTAACGCATGTGATAAAGAAGCGCATGAAAGAGCGTTGCGTGAACATGTAATAGGAGAGGAAAGTAAAAGATGTGTAAGGAAATATCTTGCAAGCTTCGCGGCTTGTTTTCCGCCAGCATTCGTGTATGCCAACTTTCGAAGTCATGATTTGATTGATTCCGTCCGCTTGATCTGCTAAGGTCATTAATAAGTGTAGTGTCTGGTTCTATCACGCAACTGATGTCACAGCAGTGCCTCTGAACGGGAGGTCCTAGATTCTAGTCCCGTCGGTGGCATGATTTTAGATAATAGCTAGATAGCTAGGTCGAGTTCAGTCGTCTGGATGAGAATTCCAGCGGCTGTGTGTTCTAATTGACAATTTTCCGTGGTTTCTTTGATCGACACCCGGCGAATACCGGAACAGTACCCTAACAAACGTACCACGGCCCGCGCATGATCTTTCTTTCCTCTTCCATGCCCTATCCCCACCCCTTACTTTCACACATTTCCACTTACATACACTACACTACCACACATCCCAGGAGACCGGTCGAGATCTTAGAGTTTGTCCCAGCTGAGGCGGTGCCATGCTAGTGGGAGATATCTGGTTAGGGAAAACCCGCCAGCCGACACGTCGGTCGTTCGGTGCCGTATCTCACCATCTAGTTGGGGTGGATCACCGCCACCTCCCGAGGAAATAGCACGCACTACACTTACGGGAATAATGACCTTGGCAGTTGACGCGCCCCGAATCATTTAATCAATCGATCAGCCACTGAATCAAGCCCCAACTGAGACGACCTCTAAGCTCCCGACCGTCTTATGTGGTAGTGCAGTGTGTGCGAGTGTAAGTAAGTCTTATGTTGTACCGGGAGCGGTAGCTCAGTGCATCAACTAATGTCACTGCAGCACCTCTGACCGGGAGGTCCTAGGTTCGACTCCTGACGGCGGCAGGATTTTCGGCACTAGCTTTTCAGCTAGGTCGAATTCAGTCGCTGTCTGGAGGAAAATGCTAGCGGCCGGCTGCTCTGATCGGTAGTTTTCCGTGGTTTCTCCGATCAACACCAGGCGAATGCCCGAGCAGTACCCTACCAAACGGGCCACGGACCGCGCGATCTATCCTTCCCATTCCTTGTCCTATCCTCTCCCATTACACACACACACACACTTACACTAACATGCACTACACTACCACATATCCCGGGAGACCGGTCGGGAGCTGAGAGCTTGTCCCGGCTGGGGCGGTGACCCGCTGGTGGGAGAGTCCTGGTTAGGGAGAAACCCCACTAGCCAACGGTAGGTCAATGCCGGATCTCGCCAACCAGCGGGGGAAGATCACCGCCATCTCCCAAGAAAAAAACATGCACTACACTAACAGGACTAATGACCAGAGCAGTTGACGCGCCCGGAAACATGAATAAATAAATCAATCAATGTTATGTTGCGCAGGTGTGTCGTGTGGTCATGTCCAGCGGGCAGCGCGGGGGCGGCGCCATGCTGCTCAAGAGCGTGTCCATCTTCCTGTCGAGCGGGCGGCGCGCGTCGCACAGCGTGGCGGCGCGCAGCCGAAGCGCGGGCGCTGCGGGCGGCGCCGCCGGGGGCGGGGCCGGGGGCGAGGGGGCGCAGGGCGCGGGCGAGGCCGGCGCGGCGGCGTCGGGCCAGCAGAGCGCGCGCCGCAGGCAGCGCCGCAGGATGGGCGACGACAAGGGCCCCTCCGCCACCAAGTGCTCGCCCAAGCTAATGGACATGCTGCGCAAGCGCACGCACTTCTCCAGGTGAGACACGCCACACCACGCCACGCGATACCATTGACTGATTGAAGGATTGATTAGTGATTCAAGGCGCGTCAGCTGCTATATTTCGTACCGTTAGTGTAGTGCATGTTTTTTATCGCATGAAGTGGCAGTTATCTTCGCAGCTGGCTGGCGAGATCCGGTTCAGACCAACACGTCGGCCAGCGGGTTTTCCCCAACCAGGTACCTCCCAATAGTGGGGCACCGTTCCAGCCGGGACAAGCTCTAAGCTTTCGACTTGCCTCCCTGGATGTGTGGTAGTGAAGTGCACGCGAGTGTAAGTGTGAGGAAGGGAAGTGTGTGGAAGGGAAGTGAAGAGGAAGAAAACTTCACGCGCGGTCCGTGGTCCGTTTGTTTGGGTACTACTCCGACATTCGCCTGGTGTTGATCGAAGCAACCATGGAAAACTACCGATCAGAACACCGGTCGCTAGAATTTTCCTGCACACAGAGGCTAAATTCGATCTAGCTATGTAGTCAGCGTCGAAAATCCTATCACCGTGAGGATTCGCATTCTAGGACATTCCGGTTATAAGCACTGCAGTGACATCAGTTGATGCCCTGAGCCACATTTATCGGTAGGCAGTCCGAGGGCCAGAGCATGCGCGCTGTCAAGTGGATGAACGACTTCGTATTTTACCGTCAATCTAGGAAATATTTTTTTTCATTTGAAGACGGTTTTAACAAGTTTAATATTTTTTAAAATAATTGTTTTTAAAAATTTTGTTTTGTTCGGAGCCTCTCGGGTTTCCCATGGACAGCATGCTAGTGTTTTGTCGTGCGTTACTGGTTTCGTTTGCCGTTCGGCGCAAAAATAGCTCTAGTTTACCATTACAATCGTCTCAGTTTCTAGAGCTGTGTGACGACATCAAAGTTCAGGCATGTCAAGTATACCGTAAAGGTAATATGTCATATTTGCCACATGCCTCCTTTATCCCGAGGCATGCATAATAAATAAGAACAACGTCCAGGTCTGGAAACAACGCCAGCTGCCCAAATCGGATTAATCCGACTCTAAAATGCCAAAAACATACATAATTTGTTTAAAATGTGCCTCGATGGCATTCTCAAAATCAACGTAATTTTTGATGTTATCAGTGAAATTAATATCTGCCATACCAGTTTCTATAATCCTTTTTAGAAGGGCCATGATTTTGGAGCATTTTACATATCTAAAAAAATTGTATGTAACAACGTATACGTGGCTGGTGGGGAAGCAACTGACCCCAAAACTATGCAATCATGTGTTGGCATCAAATCGATTTACCGTATGTCTAATTTAGTGATGGAAATCGTGATGTTACAAGATTTGAGAATGACGTGAAGGCGTTAAAATGCACGCAATTGTAGCAACTATAGGACCGTTGTGTACTAAGTTCATGGACGTTTGTTTACTCCGCCGGGCAAGATCCACGGCTGGATCTTCGCTTATCAGTTCTTACTCAAGCGCGCAGCACGGTGGATTTTCCATTGCCAATTGTAAGTGGCGCCTTTGTGTTGTTTATATATTTGTTATGATTGATTAATAATTTCAAACATCCATACGTCATTAGTCTCCCAAGTTCATGTTCATCTGAATAAGAATATAAATTTACTATCTCCCCTATTTTAAATTTTTCTTAATTACGGCGGTTACTGGAATGTGACGGCTTCTGACATTTCAATTATTAGTGTTAAGAATTAAGATTATTAAGTGTTGTGATGGAGATGTAGTGGTAGTATATTACAAGAGGTTTCAGGAATAGTTAAAACATTGCGATGATTAAGGCATGATATGTGTAGCTGATTTCACGTCGAAAGAGGTATCACTGAATTATCTTTGTAACGTGGAATGTCAGTTAACAATAAATTATTTTCCCTTTAATAATACTCTCTGCCTTTAATGACGCTCATTTCTCTAGCTGAATATCGCGGTGCACTCATCAAACTGATACCCGCGACCCACCCTGCTCCATGAGAACTCGACAACGCAAGGTGGCAAGTATTGAAAAAGTCGTAGTTGAAGTTAATGCATTGGCAAGAGTCAGGAGGGTTGTCAGGTGAAAATTTCACATTATAACATTCAAGATAACTCCGTAAGAAACATTTTGCAAGTAATTTCACAAAACCCTATCATGAAATTTCGAGACATTTCACCTCGATGATAAAATGAATAGTATCTTTTATTCACATTTTTTTATTATGCAAGAAAAATTGGTTCATTTCAAATTTTTGGCTTCCAAGAAACATAGCAGTAACATAACTATAAGAAAGATTATAACTTAGTTTGATAATCTCTTATCAGGTATTTGTCTAATTTAACTTTAGAGATTGTTACTACAAGACTACTTAAACTAAAGAAATCTGGAGGTTTAATAATTAAATACGATTACTTTAACATCAGTTACAATTGTTTCTCAGACATTTTGATCATTTTAATGTCGTTGTGGCGTTTTGTAGTTTTATGTTTGACAGTAGAGAGCTTAGGGAAAAATATACACGTCTTGCGAATGAAAATAGTATAACGATGCTATTGAATAGTTTAGAAAAATATTGTAAATGTCCTGTGATATGTAAATAACCCAATTATACACAAATACTAGCAGATACCAGTTCTCAAAGAATAAATTTTACAGACCAGCGCATAATATCCACGAAGACAATCACTCCAGTATACTTGAATCTACTTTACAAAAATGGAACGCCTTTAATGACGTCGTATTCAAGCCCTTCCATAAATTGTGAACTTTTAATTTACGTAGATATGTGATTATTTATTTATGTATGTTAATGTCTTTATTTTTCTAATTTTACGTATAACATGAAATGTTAGACAGGGCAGCCTCTAATATTCTCAATAATGCTTATTAGCGGAATGCTGTCATTTCATCGTTCATTGAAGAGTACTCCCCAAGTAGTTTTCAAATTATACAAATTTATGCAATATTCCTGTAGAAATAAATTGAAAATAAAGAAAGATGAAAAAATCTTGCACGGCACATTACTGAGTATCACGTCCACTGCAATATTTTTTTTTTATGGACGATGAGAAGAGTATGAGGCAAAAGCCCTCATTTTACAGTAGAGCGAGAAAACTATTGCAGTTCGTATATTAATAATACTTACGAAATTTGCAGCGTGCAGATAAATAGTGTTTTATTGCAGGCTTTGACTTGTACACTTTTTACCAGACATAGCGACATATCGAGCTGATTTACCAGACATGTCGAGCTGATGAAAAAATTTACAAATCTCAATTTTCAATCAAGGGAAAAATTCACTCTTATATTCGCCCTTTAAAGATATATTAGTTTGTCATATGAATTGGCACACTTTCTTGTATGTTATTACATGGATTTTAACCTTCTGTTCTCTAGTCTTCATGACCCGCGTTCGACGTCAAAGCATGTAACAGATTGGTTTCTCTAAGCTCAGCGATTGCGAAGCGCACGTGGCGACTTCTGTTAGTGTTATAATACTGTTCAAGCTTTGATCGATTGTTAATTACCAAACATCGAGAAACTGTAAGGCGTCTTACTTTTTGCACGCATTTTTGTCATCATGCTAAAGAGATTTGTGATGATACGTTATTCAAGACCAAATTTAATTAATTTAGTTTTTTCAGTCTCATAGAATTTTTACAATTCAAAATATTTGCATCATGCACACGATGTCATGTAATGTAATGTAATATTGTGAAATAATAAAAGTATGTATTATGAAACGATGAATATTAATGATGTGTATTAATACACTCATATGAAGTTTAGGATACTCGCTCTTCTCGTAATATCACTTGACACTCGTGTGTTAATACCTATTACATCGAGTTTCATACAGAATTCTTTCTACGGCTAATGATATTAAAAGTTAAACTTTAACATTGACATAGTATGTGGCAGCTGACATGTAATAGTTTGCTAACGCCATCTATCAATATTTAGCCAGCGTCCTATAGGTGTCCCAGGTAACCCTGGTTAATCATACACATAATTTGATTTAAAATGAGTAATGTCAAAGTTAAGTTAGGATTCAATTTATTAAAGAACTGACATCAGAGCTAAGTATCATTATATTTCTTTTGGGCTTACTAATCGATGTAGTCCTCATTGGTAAACTTCTCTGTGATTGGTCAAATACCTGTACTTTGTTTAAGTAAACTATATCGCAATGGCTAACATTATGCAACGAGCTGCAGCTACCTGATATGAGAATTATACAAAGGGAGAAGAAAAAATATTTTATTTCTCTCAACATCTCAATGTCAACAGAATACATTAGGATGAAAATTTCAGTTGTTGTTTACTGTTTCCGGGAGAGACAGTCGGAGACCGATCTTTGATATCTCGTGAGCGTATTTTTATTCCGAGGTCTGCATAATGGCGTATTGAGTTTTCAAGAAGAGTTACTTTTTCCATTTTAGAAGATTGCGAAGGAGAATCGATACACTCGCAATAAAATATAGAAATATGTGAACGCTAGCACAAATTATATATCGCGAGCCTTCATTGCGAAGAGAAAATATATTGAACGTGTCCTTTGAATTAAATGGGAAAACGTGTATTTATGGAGCGCAGACCTGCTCTACCAGTAGTGCTACTGAAAAGTGCTCCTTATGTGTAGACATCGTTTCTCGATAGGTGAATTGGGCGGCTTCGAGCAAACGATATATCAAAATCCCTTACATCGTACATCGGCCTAAGTTATTCGAGAGTATTAATTTTTTTGGAAAGGAAAACAATGTTGAGAATTCATATTATTACTATGTGCATGTGTTTCCGACGAATACGAAAGCGGAAGAATATTACATTTTCTTAGACTCTAGATTGCCAGTATGTGACTGGTTTGTTCTTTATAGTTTATCTTTCAGGATTTCCTCAAACAACTACGAATTCCTTCCTACTGGTGCTTATGGTTCTATTTGGTGTCTAGACCAGGGTTGTCCAACTTGCAAGGCGTCAAGGGTCACGATTATAGTAATTAACGAAACGAGTGAATAAATAGGGGGATAATTGCATGAATGGTATGTTCAATAAAACGAGCGACGATAAGAGCGAGTTTTCTTATATACCATGAGTGCAATTATATCCTTTTATACACATGTTATAAATATTGTTTCCTTTCCATTTACGAATAATTCAAATTTTAAGTAATTCAAGCAATTCATTTCCACCCGCGGCATGCATTTCATGACAATATTGCTACAGAAAAAAATATTTTAGTGGGCCTTGAATTGTTTTTGTTTCACGAAATATTTGCAAATGGAAGGTATTGTACATATGCGGATAAAATATTAGAAGCTGACAAAGTCATGAAAACATTACTTCCCACGAAAGTGAAAACAGGTATTGGAGAGAATACACGTAATACTATTGGGGTGGGGGGAACTAGTCACTTATGACAGTTTTGTTATAGAATATCTTTTAGAACTGGTAAAGACAACTGATTTTTACATTCGTAATCCTAAGATTAAATATTTTACATGTAAATAATTTAATATATTCACGTTAAATATTTTATGTTGTTCCATAAGTCATCTAACTTAATGTTTACTCCCCCATTTTAGTTTTATTCATTCGTTGTTTGTATGTAGTTGTAAGGTACGTAATATGTGATGTACTTTTTTGTTCCATGTTTCATGGTCAAATGCAAATACCTTGGCTACGTCTGTGCTATAGTTTCTTAATTACATGATTTCGCTCCTTTTCTGAATTCTGTCTGGTAGGTGTGAATTTTTAACTGCACGCGTGCTATTAACATAGAGACAATTAACGATTTTTCTTGGAATTAATGAGCATATTTAGTTAACTAAACGAAAAAAATCTTTAATATGGTTGCAGGCTATATTTACATTACTTAGTAGGGATCCACACTTCCCCATGTTGTTGATTTCGGCATTTTGGCCGGCTGCTCTGAAGCAGAGTGAGGGTGATGGAACCATGCATGATATCAGGCTAATCTTCTCGTCCGACATGGATGCAAGGGACAGCAGAATTTCGCGGGCCAGAATAAATGGCCGCCAATTGGACAACTCTGATCTAGGCCAATTCGTACAGAAAATTAATATTTTTACTTTCTCGCCTTACGAAGTTCTAATATTTGAACGGACTATATTGGTTTTGGATTATATAGTATGCCTGTTGTCGCGAATTAGAAAATGAGTATAATTTCCTAAGATAATGCATCACTCTATAAGACAAGGAAATAAACAAAGAGCTGTGAAAAATCACAATGATATCAATATTTAATTGTATATATTAAAGAGCACTTATTTAAAATATTATAATATACTTACAAATTTCAGCTTATTGAAAAGAAGGAAGGCACACATTCGAAAGTCATTTAAAATGTTTTTCCGGAAAGTTAATTGAAAAAGAGGGTTTTATTTTTATCAATTACGAACATTTTTAAGGTTTTTATATGTAAAATTAAATTAACTATAGATATTGTGAGCCATTTATTGAATCATAAGTCTTTCTGTTTGTTAATTATTGCTTAACAATATTAGAATGCATACCCACACACAGTACTTGGCTTAAATCGTGTAACTTGTGTATCAGGGTCTGGTTGTTCGATGTTGGGTTCTGTTTGGAGACTCTTCTTTTATGTTAACTATTTTTTGTATTCAATTTTACTACGGATTGCGGATGGCAGAGCAAATTAGTAGAGCGGGTGGTTAGAAACGTACATAATTACGAAATTTAAAAAAATTAAATTGACTGTTGATATTCCACGCAATTTAACCTGTATAAGTATTTCTTTTTAGCCGGTCTCGATAGCCAAAATCGCTAGACCTTGGAAGACAGTAGCTGCCTAATGCATGAAGGGTCGCGTGTTCGAATCCTGTCCGGGGCATGGATGTTTGTGTATCCAAATACTGTTACTCCCAGCGTTACAGTGGTCGTTATATCACCTCAGTAATTGAAAAGCGACCTTCAACAAATAAAAAGAGTTAACAAATGCTTAGAAATATTAGAATGAATATCTACGCACAGGATGGGACTTAAATTGTTTAAATGTACGCGTAGGCTTCCGCGGCTCGAGTCGATAACTTCTTTGCTGTCCGGGTGACGCCGCGTAGTGGGCTGAGAGGCCGACGTTTCGCCTGACATATCGCAGGCTTCATCAGGGCATTGACATCGCGATGTTCTGCGTCGGGTATTAAATATTGTCCGGCCTGGGCGGCCGGGTGGGGTGGGTGCGCCGTGATTGGCGGAGGGGTCGCTCTGATTGGCTGGCGGTCTGTGCCAACCCGCGTCAGACGTGCGCTGACCTGTGCTGCGGGCCACTCCGAGAGTTGCGGCAACCCCGAAGGTCGTGGCATCCTAGACGGGCGTGGTGTCACCGAAGACGGCGGCAGCACCGAAGATCGACAGGCTGCTACGGACTCGGGGGAGAGTGGGAGAATAAAATTAGCCGTGCTTCCTTACGTCCGCGGTGTCACCGACCGATTGGGAAAACTGCTTAAGAAAATTAACATCCGGACGGTTTACACAGCTCCTGACAAGCTGCACAACGCCCTGGTACGCATCAAAGACCCGTCACCACCTCTCCAGTCGGCTGGTGTCTACGAAGTTCCCTGCAGCTGTGGCAGAACGTACATCGGTGAGACCGGGCGCACTGTGTCGGAACGCCTTAGGGAGCACATCTCCCATTACAACAAGAACACCAACCGTTCCGCTATAGCGCACCACTCGGAGGTCTCGGGACATGCCATCGAGTTCGACAAGACTCGGCTCCTGCATAAGGAAAATAGGTACTGGCCCAGGCGCTTCAAAGAAGCTTTAGAAATCAATAGACGGCCGCAAAACATCAACGCGGACGCCGGGCTCAACCTTAACCCGGCCTGGAAATCGCTGCTCCCGCCAATCCGCGACTGCGAGGGAGCTGCCACACGCCGTCCGACCTCGAGGACGCCCGGCGCGAGGCGCGGGTTGGCACAGACCGCCAGCCAATCAGAGCGACCCCTCCGCCAATCACGGCGCACCCACCCCACCCGGCCGCCCAGGCCGGACAATATTTAATACCCGACGCAGAACATCGCGATGTCAATGCCCTGATGAAGCCTGCGACATGTCAGGCGAAACGTCGGCCTCTCAGCCCACTACGCGGCGTCACCCGGACAGCAAAGAAGTTATTAAATTGTTTAACTCAGAGCTGCTGAAGAGGTCGGTTTTACTTTCTCGCTACGGAATAGAGAGAAAGTAATGCTGCGCAAAAAATAAAAACTGCAAATTTCCGGCAGAAAACTCTTATTCCAGGGCCCTGGAAACAAAAAAGTGGATAACTCTAGTTTCTAAATATAGAAAAATACTGTATTACGTGGTGTAGCCTGAATCTATGTTTTATGGGCGTTTGATACCGAAAAACCGATTGACGGCAAAACATCTATCCGTACATCTGTCTTTGAACAACGCTAGCGGCTAAACCGTTCTGCCGATTTTATCCAAAATTGATATTCTCAATCGATCTGACTGATAATTGCAAAAGTTTACAATTTTTTGTAGTCTTCCTACAACTAAAATATTAAAGATGGATATTTCTTCTCTTCAAGAAATTTTCTTAAGAATATATTTTGAAACACATCATGGACAATTTTTCGAAAATTTCAGTACTTTTCGCGTAATTTTGCGTGAAAATAGGTCGAGAAAGTAGGTGTTGTTTTAGCATCACTAGTTTTGATTGACTGATTAGGGATCCCGGGCGCCTCAACTACTAAGGTCATAATACCGCAAGTGTAGTGCACGCTTTTGTTCGGGAGGTGGCGGTGATCTTTCCCCCGCCGGATGATTAGATCCGGCGCCGATCTACCGCCGGCTTGCAGGTTTTCCCCAACCAGGAATCTATCACAAGCAAGCGTGGACCCCCCCCCCCCAACCGGGACCAGCTCGTAGTTCCCGACCGGTCTCCCGGCATGTTCTGTAGTGTAAGTTTGTGTAAGGTGTGAGCATACGACAAGGAATGAGAAGGAACGATCGCGCGTGGTCCGTGTACCGTTTGTACCGGCATTCGCCTGGTATTGATCAGAGAAATCACGAAAACTACCGATCAAAGCAACCGGCCACTGGAATTCTCTAGACAGCCACAGAACTCGATCTAGCTATCTAGCTAGTGACGAAAATCCTTCCACTGTCGTGACTCGAATCTAGAACTTCTCAGTCAGCCCACTTGGCTCTCGCGTTCGCTCGCTCTCCCGCTCGACCCACTTGTCGTACCCAGCGACAGCGCTTATCTGCGGACCACCGGTGTGGCCCGCTGCTTGTCAAACTAGTCCGAGGACAGGGGAGGAAAGGCGCTGTTTGCTTTGCTGATAGAGGAGAAATGAGCGGTTAAAGAGTCTAGTCTAGTGAGAGGGGAGTATGGCGCGCAGCTTGTCGAGTTAGCCCGAGGGCAGGGGAGGAAAGGCGCTTTCACTTTTCTGATAGAAGGGAAAAGAGTAGTAAAGGAGTCTAGTCTAGTGAAAGAAGAGTGTGGCCCATTGTTTGTCGAGCAAGCCCGAGGACAGGAGAGGAAAGGCGCTGTTCACTTTGCTGATAGAGGAGAAAAGAGTGGTTAAAGAGTCTAGTCTAGTGAAAGGGGAGTATGGCACGCTGCTTGTCGAGTTAGCCCGAGGGCAGGGGAGGAAAGGCGCTTTCACTTTGCTGATAGAGGAGAAAGGAGTGGTAAAGGAGTCTAGTCCAGTGGAAAGGGAGTGGCACGCGGGCCACTGTAGTGGGTGTCCGTAAGCAGTGTGACTTAAATATTGTATTTGAGCAGCCTGGTGTATCTCGCCATTCAGGGTCTTTTTGTTCAATATTGGGTTCTTGTGTGAAGCTGTTTTCACTTTGTAAACAATGATTTATCAAAGTCTACATATTTGAATTGGTCCGAATTGTAAAATGTAATATTTCGATAAAATACTTTAATTATATAACGAAAAAAATTGCAATTAAAACATGAACATAATATACGTTTATTGCAATGTAAAGCACACCTGAAACATGTACAAAACTATCACATATCGAATGAATGATTTCGAGCGAATTAAATACTAAACATTCTTTAGATAAACATGTTGCATTCTACAAACGCATTAGCTAGTGTTAAGGAAAGAAAATTATTTTTGTCGAACAGATATGCACAACAATACATTTAAAAGCTTTGGGAGTTCACGAAGAAAAGTAAAAGAAAATCGATAGTTAATTTGTGGGTTCTGAATAAGTCATTATTTCAATTTGTCAACGAGCTTGACTACTTCCTAACTTTATAAAACGGGACTGCTCCACTCGGAGTCGGGGAAAGTCGACGTGAGGCGGCTGGCTCGACTGCTTCGTCCTTGGTGTCACCTTAAATGTGCTGGTCGCATGTTTCGTCCCATGTTCGTGATCGACTGTTATTTTTTCTCCTCCTCTCCAAATTGTACACAATGGAACAGGACACGTCCATTTAAAAAATCAATGTCTATCTTCTTTTCTTAGAAATTATTCTCCCTTTTTCCTTTGTCTTAAAACGTCACGGCTTCTCTTAATCACGGCCTTCTGTGGACCATCAGTTACAATGTCGGTCACTTGGTCCTTTCCTTACTCTTCTTACCCTTTCCCTCTGAGAATTTATTCGTTCTTTCGTTGAATTCTCTTCTTCTTCCTTCTACCTGATAATATGCATTTGCTTTCTGAGAATTCTTTGAATTCATAGATCTACATGAAGAAAACCTTCCTATCGCAGATGTTTTCTTTATTGATAGCAACACCCAAATCATATATTTTCTGAATCTGATCGATAGTTACTTTAATTTTGGTGATGTCTCTAAAGTTATGTTTGGTTCAGTTACACTTATTCATTCTGAGAGGGTGCTTATTCATATTCTGCTTACTTTTGTTTTCAGTGTCGGTACTCTTTTCCTTTTGTTTAGGTTACAATTTTGCTGATTTAAAAAATACGTAATGCATTAAAGAACTTTATGAACTGGAAAGCATTTCTGGTTTCTTGAATCTTAAACTATGCACTGGAGCAAAAATACTTCGCTGATTCAGTTGTCCATCATATATTGTACAGGACACATAGGCACCGAATTTATACATGCATTCGCTTGCAAGGTGCATATCGGAAAGAGAGTCTTGTTGTCATCACTACGTGACTCAAATATTACAACAATTTATTCAAATCTTGATTAAGAATGTCGTCTATGGTTTCGAGAATTGTACGCTCTCTATTCTAGAACGCAATGCCTGTAACGATCGGATATGGTAATTAATGCTATTAGCAATTTTCGAGGCAGTCTGATTGCGATGTTTAAATAGATGTTTTCAGCAGACGCTTGACGTGTAATTAGAGCACGAAACTGAGTCCGGAATTATCGCTTCGTGATGAAGATTTGGGCATATTTCTGAAATAGATATAATTAGAAGTAATCGAAAGTGCATTACAATCTTCTCGAATTACAAAATTAGATTGAAATTGGACGATATTTTAGATCATTTTTTGTGACCATTAACTTGGCACGAAAGGCTCGACATCTAGCTTATATTCTTTGATTTCCTTTCAAACATTACAAACGTAACTGCCAATATTAAAATCCATTTTAAATTGACAAAAATAAAAAATCGAAAATTAGTAGATAATTTTTATAAGTAATGGGAATAGTGCTTTCAAAACTGGATTAAAAAATGAAGCCAATTATTAACTACTATTATGTAATATTTTCTGCTAATAAATTTTATATAAAGGTAACTTATTTATGTATTCTTGACAATACCCTTATAAAGCAATAAAAGACATGTTCCGTTTGATCGCGCTCGTACAATTTTGACTGCGTCTCTACATGAGATTTTGACATACGACGTTCAAGCCAATCATAATTATAAAGTTATCCCATTTGTCTTTATTCCCCTTGGAAAATTATCCATTTTATCTTATCATTTTTGTCCTCCTCGTCACTGAATAGGGGAAGCGAGCAAACAGTGTTACTATACTATTTATTCAACAACTCGCATTGGCTTCACCGTGACTACCACCATTGTTGTTAAGGGTAGTTGTAAATAGATGCATTGTTACATTTTCCAAAATACCAGCAACAATTTTGACGTGCAATTACTCTAAAGCGTAATGCTATTGGAATGAGTTAAAAAGTATTTGAGTACTAAATGTTTTGGGCTTCCAGAAATGTTTAATGAACTTCCATGGTTTTCCTCAGCCTTTTCAAAACATTCGCCAAACAATGAAAGAGCTGAGGCTTTAAATTTTGCTCTACGGGGCATAAAAGGGACATAGGGGTAATATTTACAAAATCTCGTGCAGACAGTAATTTTTTCTTTTGTTTTGGAAGTCACTTGTACAAAATGTCATTACGATCGGAATAAAACTAAAGTTATATGAGAAAAAAACAAATATTTTTATATAAGGTAAACTAATATTAGGCCATCAAATGATGTCACTGCTGTGTATCTGACCTTCTAGGGATCGATTCTCGACGGTGGCAGGATATATGACTATCTAGATAACTAGTCCTAGTTCAGCCTGACTGGAGGAGAATTCTTACGGCAGACTGCTCTGATCGGTAGTTTTCTGTGTTTTGTTTCATCAACAACAGGCGAATGCCGGAGCAGTACCCTAACAAACGGATCACGGACCGCGAGCGATCTTTCCTTTCTCTGCCTTGTCATCAACTCATTCTTTACTTAAACATACTTACACTTACATGTACAGCACTACCACACACTCAGGGAGACCAGTTGAGGGCTTAGAGCTTTTCCCGGCCGGGGGGGTGCCCACTGGTGTGAGATATCTGGTAAGGGAAAACCGGAATCCAATGGAAGTGAGGAGACGTATCCCACCATCCAGCGGGAAGAGATAATAATAATAATAATAATAATAATAATAATAATAATAATAATAATAATAATAATAATAATAATAATAATAATAATAATAATAATAATAATAAAAATGTCTTTATTAGTGGTGAGGCTCAGACCATTAGAACGCTCTTCCGCTTATCCACATGAAATATTTACATTGTTTTTTATACAATGAAGAAGGTCGAGGGGGCAGGAAGTTGAATTTACTTCTAGGACAGCAAACTAGGAACCATCCCGGCATAGGCCTTAAGCGATTGAGTAAACCCAGAAAACCTCAATCAGGATGGCGGCTGAAGGCCGAGGACATTGACAAAAATAAAAATCTAACAATACATACATTAATTAGAAAACAATGGTAATATACAAATGGTAAAATTAAATAACAAACCTATACAATAAGTTATGGATATTAGATATAAGAGATCACCACTACTTCTCGATGAAAACACAAGCACTACACTTATGGGACTAAATCTCTTATAAGTTGACGCGACCGGAATCACTAATTAATCAAACTGTCACAAGTGACGCAGTGATGAGTGGGCGTGGTGTGGTGTGCGTTGGCAGGCAGGAGATCGAGGCGCTGTGTCGCGTCTTCCGGAAGCTGCTGGCCACAGACAGCTGCGCGGGGGCGGGGTCGTCCGCCGCCGCCGCCAAGGCCGTCACCGTCCCCCCGGGCGGCGCGACGACGGGCGCGGTGCACGAGGTAACACCCACAAAAGCATTGGCCAAAACAGTGCGCCAGGAAAGTCTCTCCGTAGTGAGGCCTCATTCACAATGCAAACTTAAACGTAATGTAATGCTGTAAACTTACCCGTAAAACTTACACGTAAAAACAAGCATTCACAATGACGAACGTAAGCTGTAACGTAAGTTTCGCCTGAACCAATCAGAATTCAACGTACTGAAACTTGAATGATTCGTTTCTAGCACGGTGGAAAGATCTTTTCACCATAGTTTTTAGATTTTTCTTTGACATTTCTATCGATTTGTCTTTATATATATGCGAGTAGCTGTTGTAGCAGTGCTCGCATTTCCTTCATCGTGTAACCAATGGTGCTCTCGTACCAAATTCACGAGTAATTCGTCGAACATAATTTGTTTTTTTTGCATGTCAAGTTAAAGTCACAATAAAAATTGCCCAAATTCTTAGTATGAATTCAGTACACGCATCAAAACGGTTCGCAAACTAGTTTTCTACATTACAATAACAAAATGATATAACCACAAACTACCTGAACACAATCTGAAGTCGACCTTCCACGCTGCTCTCTGATTGGTGTTCGATAGAATTCCGACCTAAACTTAACGTAAAAGCTTGGAGCTTGTGAATTCTTTAAGTTTACGGACTTATGTCTACGGTTACGTCAAGGCATTGTGAATGGTCTCACTTAGTAACTCATTTGTATATTTTGAGGCTACGTTACGTTTACGTTTAAGTTTGCATTGTGAATGAGGCCTGACATTGTGCTGGTGAGAGTGCAAGCAACAGAAATTATGTTGGTAGCATGAGCTGCTGCTTGTAACAAAAGAAAACGCAAGTATCGTACTTACCGCAATCATAATATATGCTGGAAGCGTTGTCTCCATCTTTTATTTCCCAGTCATCTGGATGCTACCAACATAAATAGGAGGCAATTTTTAATAGGAGGCTCTGACTTGGATCAGTACGGAGAGGCTTCCCTGACGCATTATATTATGTATTGTATTATCTGGGTTCTCAACACTTTACCGTCTTCTTCAGCCACACGTAATTTCCGGCTTTGAAAATTCTACGTCCAAAGGAGAATTTATTCCAGATTCTCTAAGGATCAATTCAGACCTCCTTAATAACCCATTTCCTCTACTACTCTAATGGAACTAATTCCTAAACCTCTATTACCCTTCATCTCTATCACTCCAACAACAAATGTTCACAAATGTTGCTCGAACAGTATAGTTCAACTACTCAGAAATGTATCGACGCTGATAGTGGCCATTTAGAGCATCTGTTGTAACGGTTGTATCTGTAAAATGCTAAGATGATTAGTGCTCATATATCTCTGTTTGTTTGAATTCAGTTTTGTTATGTTAAGACAGATTTTTATTTGCTTGAAGTGTTTGTATATTTCTCTCTCTCTCTCTCTCTCTCTCTCTCTCTCTCTCTCTCTCTCTCTCTCACTCACTCACTATGATATATATATATATATATATATATATATATATATATATATATATATATATATATATATATATATATCATAGTGATGCTACAACAGCATCTACTTAGCAGTGGACATTTCTCTTTAGGATGCAATGGGATACGAAGGACGAAGGTAGTGAATACTGAGTTGTTTAAAATGCTCCAAAACACTGCATGCGACTGTTTCCGGTCGCTCCGTTCCGCTCACGTGTGGGTCGTCAGCCCATCACTCTCGATCCACCCACACAACCTTTTCCCGCTTGGGTTATTGATCACCTGCGAATTTCTCATATGCGTGCCCCCTCGGCCCCTCCACGGCCCGCCCCCTCGCCCCTCCCCTGCCCCGCCCCCGCCCCCCGATCGATGGCCAGCGAGGGAACTACGAAAGCGATTTTTCAATCTAAAGCCACACGTTTAATATCTTTATCCTTTGATTACAGAGGCTTTATACTTTGATTACACTAAAAAAAGTCAGACTCAAAGACTTGACACATGTTTCTCTATGTATTTTGACGCGCTGAATGCCAATCTGGACCCAGAATTCCGCCACCATTGTCCAGTTTTTTTTAAAAAATAGCAAATAAAATCCTGAAATATACAATCTACAATTGGGTGGTGGCATAATTATGACTTTAGATTCAGATTTAGCGCGTGAACATACATGTAAAAACATGTGTCAAGTCTTTAGGTCTGACAGCAATCCCCGAAAACAAAAAATACAGTAATTGGCTTCAGATTCGGATCCAGCGCGTCGAAATACATACATATGTGTGTGTCAAGTCTTCGGGTCTAACAACTACTCCTGAAAACAAAAAAATAAAAAGACACGATGTTTTTTTTGTTCGTTTGTTTTTTGGATTTAAAATAAATTGGAAGGTGTTCAGATCCGGATTCAGAGTGTCGAAATACGTAAAGAAACACGTATCAACGTTGTTTGGGGTCTGACAACTTTTTTTGTGTGTACTGTGTTATTTAATGTCTATCTTTACGAAATTGAGATGAGTTTCCATTATTGATTGATGTTTCCGAGAACGTCAACTGCTACGTTCATTGGTCTCGTCAATGTAGTAAATATTTTATCCATGGAGCTGGAGGTGTTCTTCGTCGCTGGATGGGAAGATCCGTCGCTCATATACTACACAACAACTTGCGGGGCAATAATCGAAGAGACTGAGGAAAACTACCGATCAGAGCAGACGAGCCCTGAATTCTCCTCCAGACAGCCACCGACTGCAACGTAGCTATGTCTACTATCGATAATCCGCCACTGTAGGGGTGTCGAACCCGAGAACCTCCCGATCAGAGTAGATGCAGAGGTGACTTGGACAGTGAAATCAGATTCATTCTAAGGATAATCGAATACAAGTGTTCTAATATGCCGTGACTTACTACTAAATGCATCATCAGTCTGTCACCTTTCTCAGGATGAAATGTAAATGAAAATTATAACTTGAAACTGGTCACTAAGTGGAAACGGAAGCGACTTCACGGACTCGCTAATGGCTAGCGGCTAACGAAGATTTGATAATTATTCAATTGTTATGAAATGTTTCCCGAATTAAAAAAAGGAGGAATACAGCAATTTTTGTGTAAACGCCTCTTTTCTTTCCACGTTGAACATGTGTTTGTGATACAGTCTTCCATGTGAATCCTTATTACTTTTTTGATAGAGAAAGTGGAGCAAGGAGACCCCGGATGACAATTTAAAATCTAATTAATGAAGGAAATTGCGCTGGTTTGGGGAAGAGTTTGATATCTTTTGGATGTCAAATTGTTCTTATCGCAATTTTTGCACTACGTGCATTTTTTTCCATCAAGACATGTACTTGAGAGGAACATGTCCATGAGATGCAATCATAAAATGCATGCATTGGCAAACACATTCAATATTTTACTTCGTTTTTGAATAGTAACACGAATATTAGCAGAAGTCTCTGATGCTTTATTGTGAGGATCGTTTTTATATTTTAGTAACAGATCAAAGAGAAAAAATAGATTGGATATTGATTGAATCTAATTTATGGTATGTTTGCGTTTTACTAACTTAATTGTGTGACGTAATCTTGATTCAATGGTAAAATGTGTATTCTAAGAACATTAATTCACTCTTTCTTTCCTTCGAGATTTAATAATATTTCCATTTTGACATTCGTAATATATTAATTATAGACAGTAAATTACATCCAGTGGCCAGAAAATGCAACTGTTCAATTAGTAGTTTACAATAACAAAATACATTCGGATTCCATTTTCGATTGTAAATAAATCTTTCTAAACTCAACACTAAAAAATATTTTTAGGTGCTATTTTTCTTTCTTTCTTTACTTTCTATTAGTTAATTGGGTTGCTTGAGATCTATTCCACTTCTTCCCTAATGCTCTTACATTTTCACTATCTTTAATAGTTTTTGTTGCTATTGATTAAGTACATCAATATTTCATATTTTGAGAATATTATATGTGTAGAAGATAAAGTGCACAGCCACCTTTGTACTTGACAATTCATGCTTCAGAATGGATAGCGTTAATTAATCTCGAGAAGGTTGCGTGTCAGAGAGGACGAACCATTAGTCGTAATGACTCAATTGCAATTTCCTTGTGAATGCAGCACAGATCACTTCAGCTCGAGCGTATAACACGCAAGTGTTTGCCTGTACCAGTTGCGGAAAGTCACGATTCATTTATTGCAATGTCAAAGGATGTGTATTGTTGTTTGAAACAGAAATATACATGGTGCATTCCTCATCACAATCAAGATTCTGTACTTTGATCATTTTTTTCGTTGTAATATTGAAAATGACTTAGTGTTGTTTTAAGAATTCAAAAAACAGTAAAAGTTGATATCGATGTACATTTATTGTTGTACTGATATTTAGTAATCAGATCTACACATATTTTAGTGGAGAAAAAATAATTTAAAGCAGTGGGTAAAAAGGACCATTTTAAATTTTCATATATTAAAGTGTTCTTTTTATCTACGAATATCCTTTTGTTTCGTTAAAATGGCGCTTGACAGTAGAAATATTAATGGAGTCCATGTTGAACCTTGTCATATATTTTGAAGTTAACTCCAGATCCATTTCTAAATCCGATTTACCTCTTAAAATTGCACAAAAGTTAAAAAAACTAATCTTACAATAATAATTTTGAAAGATCTTAAAAGGGAATATTTCAAATAAAATATTTAAATGTTCGAAACTATCTGCGCTTTCCTTAAATATAAAAAAATATGTACTCTATCTGGAAATAAGCAGGAATTTGGATAATCAAATAGGTTTCCCATCAACTGAAAAAGCCTGATTCATAAACACATGACACATAGTTTGATCCCAACTGGTGAAAAAAAAGGTGAGAGTAAATACAAATTCCAGCCCAGGCTAAGTCGGTGACAAACACCCGGGAGGCACATACGGCTCCCATGGTAATTATTTATGGCCCAATGAGCAACTACCTTCGTCCAAGAAATTAAATAAAGCGGCCTATTAATCAAGTTTTACTGATAATCATTTACCTGTCATAATGAAGAATGTCAGTTTTCAGTCTTTCAATCCAAATATTGGAAAACTAGTGAGAGGAAAGCACTAACAAGTTTCCAATAAAAATAAATATATTTTTTACATCATCATTATAGACGGCCTTTTTCATTGAAAGAAATCGTTCATACAATGGCATCTTGTGGCTCATACTATGTCGAATTGGCCATTGGCACGAATAATTGGGTCATCCTACATTCAATCGCAGCGAGCAAATCGTAAGTTGGTAGCGGTAAACCTAACTTCCGACCACCGTTTTCCACAAAATTGGACCCTTGGCACCATAATAAACTTGCTTTCAAAAATAATTTTAATACTCTTATTTATTTGTAGTGTTGTTAGGCAAACAAAGAAGGTATCCAAATTCTTTATAATGTTGCTTTATTGCATTAGTACTAATCTGAAAACTCGCTAACGACGCCTGTTTTCAAAACATTAAAGTAACAAAGCTTAACATTATAAGCTACTTACAAAATACACTTTTATAAATTCATTATGTGAATAAATGTTTAAATAGGAGCAATTATATAGTTTTATAAATTATTACCCTAAATTCACGTAATCACAAAATATATTTTATTCTATCCACATTTCAAAATAGAATTTAAAAAAATGTAAATGTGATGTGGTCCGTGGGAACCTTGCCAGTTGCATTAATAGCCCAAGTTTTAATTGAGGTTGATACACCATTAATTGAGGTAAAGTATGTCAGTTACTGAAGGTAACCGTTAGTCTAGACCCTGGGATCATAATTAAGAATATGTCCGAAACAAGAGACGTTTTACTCCTACACTGTGAAGTGTCTCGGAGCTAGACGAGCAGACTGCCTAGCGACTCTCGCAATATGCCGCAGAGATTGAACCGCTGGCATGTAGCTCCGAGCTTAGCGAGCGAGCTGCTCTTACGCAGAGCACAGACTCGCGGTGTACCGCAGGGATTGAACCGCTGGCATGTAACTCCAAGCTTTGCGAGCGGGCTGTCTTCACGCAGAATTCTGTCTCTTGCGGTGTTCTGCAGGTTCTGAACTTCTGGCATGCAACTCCGAGCTTGGCGAGCGGGCTGCTTTTACGCAGATCTCTGACTCTCGCGGTGTTCCGTAGGGATTGAACCTCTGGCATGCAACTCCGAGCTTGGCGAGCGGGCTGCCTTTACGCAGATCTCTGACTCTCGCGGTGTTCCGTAGGGATTGAACCTCTGGCATGCAACTCCGAGCTTGGCGAGCGGGCTGCCTTTACGCAGATCTCTGACTCTCGCGGTGTTCCGTAGGGATTGAACCTCTGGCATGCAACTCCGAGCTTGGCGAGCGGGCTGCCTTTACGCAGATCTCTGACTCTCGCGGTGTTCCGTAGGGATTGAACCTCTGGCATGCAACTCCGAGCTTGGCGAGCGGGCTGCCTTTACGCAGATCTCTGACTCTCGCGGTGTTCCGTAGGGATTGAA
This sequence comes from Teleogryllus occipitalis, assembly GCA_011170035.1. Lineage (NCBI taxonomy): Eukaryota > Metazoa > Arthropoda > Insecta > Orthoptera > Gryllidae > Teleogryllus > Teleogryllus occipitalis. The sequence continues at coordinate 77,848 of BLKR01001939.1, forward strand.
CCTCTGGCATGCAACTCCGAGCTTGGCGAGCGGGCTGCCTTTACGCAGATCTCTGACTCTCGCGGTGTTCCGTAGGGATTGAACCTCTGGCATGCAACTCCGAGCTTGGCGAGCGGGCTGCCTTTACGCAGAACTCTGACTCTCACGGTGTTCCGCAGGGGTTGAACCGGGTGGTGTTCCGCGAGCTGCTGCACAACACGTTCGACCTGGTGACGGAGGAGGTGCTGATGGACCGCATCTTCTGCGCCTTCGACCGCCACAACGACGGCGTGGTGCGCCTGGAGGAGTGGGTGTGCGGGCTGTCGGTGTTCCTGCGCGGCACCCTCGACGAGCGCACGGCCTTCTGCTTCCTCGTCTACGACCTCAACAACGACGGCTTCCTCACGCGCGACGAGATGTTCCACTTGCTCAGGTGAGACCGGTCGCCGGTCGGCGGATGTGTCTGCGACACGCCGTCGCTAGTCGAATTCGTTGATTGGTTGGATAGTGATTTCAGGTGCGTCAACAGCTTAGGTCATTAGTCCCGTAAGTGTAGTAGAGGATTTTTCCTCGGGAGATGGTGGTGATATTCCCCCACGCTGGTTGGCGAGATCTTACGCCGACCTACCGTCGGCTAGCGGGGTTTCTCCCTAACCTGGACTCTCGCACCAGCGGGACACCGCCTCAGCCGGGACAAGCTCTAAGCTCCCAATCGGACTCCCGGAATCTGTGGTAGTGTAGTGCATGTTAGTGTAAGGGAAGAGGATAGGACAAGGAAGTGGAAGGAAAGATCGCGCGCGGTCCGTGGCCCATTTGTTTGACTACTGCTCCAGCATTCGCCTGGTGTTGATCGGAGAAACCATGGAAAACTCCCGACCAGAGCAGCCGGTCGCTAGAAGTCTCCTCCAGACAGCGACTGAATTCGCTACCAGACTCCAGACAGTGACCGAGATGAAAAGCTAGTGTCCAAACTCTGATGTCGATGTACTGAGCTACCGCTCCCGGTTCTAATTTGTTTACTACGCTCCGTGAAGTCATGGAGTCATGGAGACGAGACACGGGGGTGAAGCGGATTCTTGGTTGGGCGACTGTCTAGGAACTTGTAATGTGACATCGACAAAAAAAAAACCAACATCTCACAAAACATCGATGTTGGCAAACATCGACGCCCAAAATTAAAACATCGATATTAATAATACATCGAACAAAATACATCGAAGTGTTTAAAAATGCATATTAACTTGTAATTGAATTTTAATACGAGGAAAGAGTAAGGTTTTCAGGATATCAGGATCATCTCGAATGAGGAACAGTCTGCGCAGTGCAAACCACGTTCGTGTGATTCGAATATAGAATATAGATTCGAACATAGAAGTGGTGCCATAAGTTATTATTTCATATTTTAACTTTTAAAATATTGTATTATGGGAAATTTTCATCGAGGAACGAAACATTGAAAACGTACAAACACTGAGCACAAAATACCGATGTTCAAAAAGCATCGACTTGAATACATAGCTGTTTAAAACATCGATATTTTATAGATGTTTTGAAAACATCGATGTCAATGACGCATGCCTACTAGGAACCCCGGCATCTAACTGCATCGAGCCGACGGGATAAAAGGCACTGACTGCAACGTGACGAGACTTGACTAATAATAGTGGAGAATTACTCGAAGGCAGGCGCTAAACGCCCCAAAACGTTCAGAGACGCGTTGCATAAAAGAAGTAGCAACAAAAAAAAAAAGAGACTGGCAATCAGTATGTGATGCAGTGTTGCCACGTTCCGAATCACGCCGACCCTGCCATTTTCTTAAGCGTTCCCATCTACGCCCACACGAGCTACTTGCCCGCCTGGGAAGCCCGGAGCTCTTGCGTTCACGGACTACTTCTCCTGACTTCTCCCTTTTTCCCCCTCCAAATCCAGGAAGGGATGTACAATCGCAATGAGTAGCGGGGAAGATAAGTTCGAAATATAACAATGTCCGTCAAACGAAGGCATGTTTTCAATCAACCGAGATTTTATTTATATTTGTACGCTTTATTACTTTATTCCATGTTTATTTTTTTTTTAATTTCTGCTTGGTATGAACATTTTGCTAAGGGACAGGAATATGTATGAAAGTCAAATTCTTTGTCTGTTTTCGTATTGTGTTGTTTTGTTCGTATTGTGTTATTTGTTGTATGTAGCAATATTGTGAAAAAATTACCATGTTACAATGTTGCCTGCATACTCTAGTAATACATTCTCTTCAATTTATGTACCACTCTTACGGGCAGACAGTTCTTTTAACAGACAAAAATCTTTGTTCCCAACCTGAACGTAAGAAGTTAATGCCATTACTGAACTCAACTAAATGCGATGCTAAGATCCTTTCCATTCAAAATATTTAATTTTGCTGTCAATTGATAAGTTCAAATATTAGTAATGTATTTCAATTATAAAATTTTATATGAAAATTAATGTCACTAAATTTGTGGCAATAACTGACAACTGACTTCTCCAAAAGGCTGTCATGGGCCGGGAATGCAGTGATGCAAGCCATCCTGCAGAAATTTGTACACCTACTTTTAAATCTCGTCCCAATTTCTCTGGATGCAGTGCCCGCGACCTCTAGTAAGCTAGATTACCTTGCCCGCGACATTGTCATGCCCACTCCACTGCCTGGACTTAAAATAATCTTGTCGTTTTATTTTATTTTACAAACTTAATATAATTCATTAAGTTTGGAAACGGTGAAAAGGAAGGGTGAAAATGTATGTTTGATGTTCAAATGTAAAGCAAGTGATCATTTGTCAATGGAAGAAGAGAAACTGAACGAAAAGGTATTGCATTTCATTCTCAGAACTGTAATTGACATAACTGTATCGACTTCTACTGCGGTCGATACACGGAAAATGGCAGAAAACATCATTACGACTCACCAGCAGGCGGTGCGTTGCGTTGCAGGAACTGCCTGATCAAGCACCCCGGAGACGAGGATCCGGACGAGAGCGTGCGCGACCTGGTGGAGCTGGCGCTGCGGAAGCTGGACGCCGACCACGACGGCAAGGTGTCGTATGGCGACTGGCGCGCCACCGTCGCCGCGGAGCCGCTGCTGCTGGAAGCCTTCGGCCAGTGCCTGCCCACCGACAGCGCTTGCGAGACCTTCCTGTCCACGCTGCAGCTGCCGGACTAGACAGCGCCTCCTTCAAACGGATTCTTCCCACGTGTCCCTTAATAATTAATAACCTTCCTGTCCCTTAATAATCCTGTCCCTTAATAATTAATAACCTTCCTGTCCACGCTGCAGCTCCCGGACTAGACAGCGCCTCCTTCAAACGGATTCTTCCCACGTATCCCTTAATAATTAATAACCATGCAGTTAAATGGCTTCCAAATGACACTCCTGTTAAATATCTTGGACTTCAAATAGATACCAAATTAACCTGGAAAAACCACATAACATCAATAGCTAATAACACACATATAAAAATATTAAAATTGTATCCATTCATAAATAGAAAATCAAAATTATCAATAGACTCAGCATTAATAATATTTAAATACATTATACGACCTTCACTGACCTACGCCTGCCCAATTTGGGGAGGTGCCGCTAAAAACAACCTTCAAAAACTGGAAGTACTGCAAAATAAATTTTTAAGAAATGTTTTAAAAGCTCCATGGTATATCAGAAATGATCAAATTTTAAAAGAACTATCTATAGAACCTCTCAAAACTTGGATTCTAAAACTTTCTTCTAATTTCTACTCTTCTCTTTCATCTTGCCCAGCCACTCCTTTGTACACTCTAGGTAAATCAGCCAATCTTTTTCCACGAATAAAATCAAGATATTCTAAAGACCTACTACATCCTCCTTAATTAGCTGTAAAGCAGGTTCCAACATTTCTAAATTAAATATTTATGTTTTTAATCCAAATATTGTATCCATTTCTCTGAAGGACCCTTCCTGGGTATCCTTAGTTGTTATCGTTTATATTGTAAATATTAGTCTTCTACCATTGTTCATGCAGGATGAAATGTAATTACAACAAAATTGTATACTATGTATCATAAAAACCCTTGAAAGGCATAATAATGTCGAACAAGGAAATAAAAACTATTAAAAAAAAGACTAGACAGCGCGGGGCAGGCGCCCGGGGGAAAGAAGATGCCTGGGGCTGTAGGTGGGCGGGAGGCTCTTCTTGCAAAACAAAATACTCTCTCATGTTCATTTATGTGAAGGGTTTGTGAACTATCTTTGATTTTTTATTAACCCTAGATTCACAACCTGTGCTTGAAGGCGCATATTCACAACGCGGGGTCATTTTGACATTCATATCAAATGTAACTACTAGTATGAATTTTTAAGAAATAAAACAAAATAGATGCACAATATATTAACTACTTATTTATTTGAAAGTATTTAACAATACAAAAACTTACAATATGCCGGACTAATAGATAAAAAATACTTTATTTGCGTACCATACGTTCGAAAGCTCACGTTGTAAACCAACTTCATCTCTCCCGCATAATCTGCATCTTTAGCTATATCTGTGTATAACAAAATTTCTTCCTCCACAGCATCATCGCCATAAAATTCATCTTCTTCTAATAATTTGGAATTATAATCTCCATATAAGTACCTACACAGTTTGGCACAGCCTTAAAAAATATTACGCTTTAACCAACACGGAGTCAAAATGACTCCCAGGGTCTAACATACACATCGTTATAAAAAGAATGGGAACATAGAAAATCGAGACTAATCTCTACAAAGTCTAATGGAACCACAAAGACTAATGGGTAACTAATGGAAAAGCTGCCGGTTCGTCACCGCTTCAGTATTGCGCAAGAATGAGCAACAAACATTTCAATAACAGAAGGGTCAAAGTCATTCCTGGTTGTGAATCTACGGGTAACGGCTTATAGCCTATGGTACTTATAGTTTTTATCTGCAGTGGCTACATCGTAAAAAAGAAATACGATATATTATCATAAATGTATTAACGTTGAAAAAATAAAACTGCAAAATTTTAATTCGAGGACAAGAAATGAAATTGTGCACGCAATTTACTTTTAGAAGCACTTCGAGCGGTCTTTTTCGAAGGGAGATGGCATTTGCGTCGCCGAGACCATTTGTCAGAGTGTAGTTGTAAGGAGAGTGTAAGATACCAAAGCAGTACGCTCTTGTATGTTCCTATTTGAAAATATTACCAATGGAAGTAGAGTTGATTTTTTTAGAGTGGACTCTTATAAACAACATAATGCAGCTTTTATTTATAGGACTACTCTCTGGGTATACCCTGTTCGCTGTAAATGTCACATAAACATTAAAATAAATTATTTTTTACCTATTCATTTCATATTTCGCAGCAAATACTTTCACAGCTTGTTTTTTATGTTTTAAACGTTACAAAGTACATTTATAAGCTCCCTTTCTACCCTCCCAGCTTAACCTGTATTCTAATACCCTAACGAATTTTTGCTCGGTGCGTGTAACACCAGATAGGTCATACTAAGAAATATTTATTTATTTTACGTTTAGTTGAAAATAGGCTATTTAAACTCTAAAATAATATTTTAATTGACTCAAATATTATCTTGTAGAGCGAATACGGGTTGTTTAATTCCAGACTCTTAATTAATATCGCAGCCAACAAGAAAGTATCGACTTCACATCGAGAAAAATGAACGGCCATCGCGAATTTGCGAACATCAGAGCACATTCGATTTTATTCGATTAAAAAAGAGTACAAAAAGCAAAAGTGTAAATCACGTGTAAATCATATTTTTCAATGCCATTAGGGCAATGTTGGTGTATAGGTAGGCATATCCGAGTTGGCGACCAAGCTCTGGGCTTCAGCTTTCGCCGTTTAGTTAAAACGACCTTGACTCTGTGCAGAGGATAATTTTCAACGCATTTTTACGCTAAAATGTCTTGCTGTTTGACCATACATTAGCATATTAGTTTGTCGGCTTGTTCTAAATAAAAATTCGGCTATATTATTCAAGTTAACAATTACTGTGAAATACTTTTGGTCTCTCCTATTATTTTTGCTATTATGGATACTATTTCAACAAACATCTAATACTATGAAAGGGATTACTTCCACTGCTATTGTTAATATTGTTATTTCTACCGTTGCCCTGCTATGCTCATAAATTCTCTCAATGTCAACACTAATTTATTGAATTTACTTCCAATTTAATTTGCTTGACTTACAACATATTACTCCTTACCTGTTGCATGTGGACGTGTAATTATAAACAGAATTACGATTACTGGTAGTTCTATTGATTGAAACCAATTATTAGATTGATGGCAACCAATAAATTATCAACTTATCTCAACAATAAAATTTAACATTTATTTTTATATATTGTAGTTCTATTGAGCTCATGACAATTATTTTTTATATAGAACATTAAGAAACCGAACGGGTTTACATTTAGTTCGTACGCTTACTGCAATATCTTGTTAGATGGAGAATCGGACGACCAGCAGAATGTCCATGGAATCCTTGGTATCCCTGTCCCTATTCCCTATTCTATCAACGATTTGGTCTTAATAGGATTTAATATTTCCCATAAAATCAATACGCGGTCGCGACTTTACCTATCTGTGTTTCGTATAAAACACCTACTCGCGACTATCTTCAGCTACTTATTAAAAAATCTTTCCATCTATTGAGCTACCCTAATATATATCCCCTCGAAACACGGAGTCTATTTTAATTCAAACTTCCAACTAATACATTAATAGAATCTACAATTACAATTCCATACTACTATTTTAACAGTATCAAGCTATCAAACTAATTATCAATTCCCGCCTCACTATCATTTCAATAATACCCCAGCCTATGCTGAAAATCCGTTCGCACCTCACCAACCACTTACGTGTGTACGCTTCAATATCTTTTTAGGAAATTAGGGATTCCTTGTGCCCTTCAACAAGATCAAGGTTTTCAATCTCTCTCTACACCTTTTGTATATAATGTGTTCAGGGCCGTGACCATCACAGCGCTATGACAGCAAGCATGGAATATTACACTTTGTTGATCGATTGTCCTAACAACGTGTATTGTTTGACTTCCGATTTTGCAAACAATGCCATTATTACTAACGCTGGATGGTGGTTTTAGCATTCAAACTAAACACGGGGTTCTTAGCTTATCACATTACCTTTCGTTCTCCGCACTCCATGCGGATTTGTTTATTGTTTCTTTAAGCGATGAGATCCAATTGCATGAAAATGTAATGTAGGTTCACATAAAATTCCTTTTTACAACAATTTTATTTTATTTTACCGCTTTATTAAAATCATGAGCATGAAAAATTAAAAGAAATGCATTTATACATTTGTATAGTTTTCACACATGATAATTTTATACTCAGAGAATGATATATTTCAACACTTGTGACAGTTATATTGAATATTTTAATGCTCTAATAATAAACATTGCATTTAACTGTACCCTCTTATTATTATGCTTTGCAATGCGGGGAAAATGTGGATTATTATTTAACACAGAATTCAGTTTCAGTCCGATTACCTAGAAACGCATACGAGTTGTTATCTCCGGTTTCACGCTTTTTCCAATTATTTCATATCTCTTAAACTCTAATTCATTCACACCTACATGAAATTAAAATCAATATTCAAGTTCCTTTTACAAATAGGGCGAAGAAAATCTAACAATCATTCTTAAATTTGAACAGTTGGATGAGAAAATTGAATATAAAATAGACAAACAGTTCTCTCCTATCCGATAGATCAGAATTTCTATAAATTCGACATTTTGTATTCTGTACAATTCAATCATAGATCACAGCCGTTGACACAGTCTAGTGGGGCACAACGAAACTATTGTACTATGAATTACTGAATCTCTGATGTTATCCCAGGAGAAAAAAGTTAAGAAAAGTTATTGTTTTGTGAATTAATGAATGTACTGCGAATCTATGGCTGTAAATCATAGCCTAAAGTAGTCCTGACATTCAAATGAAGGTAAAAAAGAGTTTCATCGATACTGGTTCAGTACTTGCTGAGATTAACTTGGTGTATCTCAACGCCTTTGACTCTATGGTATTAGTACCAGCTGAAGTTCTCTGCGTGGCCGGAATATTTATCACAGTTAATTTTGTTAGACAAAAAGAGGAATTTTATCTATTCCCACCCTGCGGCGTTGCCTACTTCTATCTATTCTATTGTATCCCTGTTTCGCCCTGCTCCACTCTCTCTGTCTAGCCCCCCTCTGGGATTATCCGGACTTTCTCACTAAAACATATTTATATTTCTTCTTATTGTGTTCCCGCCCCCAAACTTTACTCAATTTTTAACTAAAATTATAAACATATTCCAACAAAAAATAAAATACGTGTACTCTCATACATTCCTTTTGTGCAGTTTTATGTATTGTACGAATACTTTCAATCAATATCCACAATGTAAAACTCTCTATTATGTAAAAACATCTTTTGTTTTATTTTCGACAACCTTGAAAAACAGCATTGACACACGTTCAATTCCCCCAAAAACCATTTCATATTACTTTTTTTTACTTCAATTGTAATTCTTGCGGAACTTACCCTCACGAATTTAAATAATAATTCCTTCACCACCCAAGGGTAGGCTTTCACTCTCCACTATAATAAAACACTCCCATAAAAAATTCATCTATCTGTCACAGTTTCAGCATAACAGGTACATCATTCATAATATTTTCACTTTGGCTTGTGCAACACGCAAATACTTAATAATCATGCTTAATTTATTACAACTAAACCAATAACTATTTCATGTAGAACACATGTGTGCATTCACACCATCTTATACGAGTGATATCAAGCACATACGTAAGCAAAATGACTTTCACCAATAATTTCATGTATTTGTTCCTTAATACATTTACGCCTAGATGCAATTAAATCAATATCCAAGTTACTTTTACAGAATGAAGGAAAACTGTCATAATAATTCTTGAATATGAACATTCCGATTAAACAATTGACTAAAATAATCAAACAGTATTCTCCTATCTTATAGATACGCAATTATGTGCATTGATGAACTAAATCGTAGACAACCTTTACCCTCTGGTGGCGTGCAGCTATTGCACATTAATGAATCTGTGATTCACTGTGATCTTGAATCTGTTATTCACCCAATTTACACAATTTTACTGATTTTGTATTTCTGGATTAATTTTTTTATGAACAAATATATTCGTTTCTTTTGTAAATAATAAACAATTTACATGTTTCTGGGGTGTTCCTATGCTTCTGCAATGCAAATTTTTAAGAAATATTATTTTCAAACCAACTGTTGCGTGCTTATTGCGGCTCAGCCATGCGGAAAATCCAAGTAGTTTATTAGACAAAATATGCTTAATATTGTCTTAAGAGATTATTTTCGTATTTTCGACGTTTCCTTCCGGGACTCTCTGTATATTAATCTAGATATAATATGTACTACACTAGTATATATATACATACATACATATATATATATATATATATATATATATATATATATATATATATATATATAATGGTTGCGCTTTCAAGAGATTAAGGGAAAACCCTATGATTAATTAATATAGATTTGAACCAAAACAAGACTATTCAAAACTTTAATTGAACATTTGAGTTTTATAAAACTAATTTTTATTCCCTTACTTATCACAATTGGATCACCAGATTCTCACTATCACGAAATTAAGAAATAATAGAAACTGTGTGTTTATAACTAATATAAGTTTGAAAAAGCAATACTATATTTAGCTTCAAATTTTACGTACACCTTTGAGATTTTCACAGTGAATTATTAGTATAATTTTACATATCACTTCAGCACAGAATAGTAATATTCTTTTCAGGTCCTCTCATCAACGTGTTACAGCAGGTTGAACAGTATATACATGCGACGCACCGCCTCGGTATATGTAGTTCCTATGCAGAGAGGTTCGTCGGCGGCGGTAGAAGAATTGTTCGGCTGCCAGCAGAACGAGGGCGAGCAGCGCTCCCACAAGCAACGCGGCAAATACAGGAACTACGTCGTTGAGGCGCACGCCGGGATGGCGCTGTTCCTCCGACGACGAGAGAGAGCGCGGCCAGTAGAGACGCACGACGCGCGCCAGCACCCCGGTACGGCGCATGCGCCGAATGCTGCAAGAGAATACGGCTCGGTCACTAAGAGGGTCATAGATTAGCAGAACCTATCATCTTCTACTTTATAGATAGATTGACCCATCTCGATCAGGTTTTTGTCCAGTTTCCCTGATCCATTGAGCAAATGGTGAGATGGCCCCATCTCGATCAGGTTTTTGTCCAGTTTCCCTGATCCATTGAGCAAATGGTGAGATGGCCTGCTGAGATGCTGAGCCGGCGGCGCTAGCCGAATGCGTTTACTACGCTCCGTGAAGTCACGAAGGTTAAGCGCATTCGAGACTCGCGGGTTCGTGGTTGGGTGACCGGCCAGGAACCCCGGGATCTAACGCCGTCGAGCCCCTGGCCGAAGGGATAAAAGGCACTGACTGACTGCGACGTGACGAGACTTGACTAATATTAAAAGTAAAAAGCACGTTAATGGAGGATTACTCCGAGAAGTGCAAAGCGCTCAACGCCCCTTAAGGGGCTTGGAGACGCGTTGCGTCAAGGTGTAGGCCCCTTGATTTGCTTCTGGACGTAAATGTAGCTTCACTATGCGCACGTTTTGTTGAACTTTCCTTTGCTTGTAGTGGTAGTAGAGCTTAGGGTGAGTTTCTATTTTGTTAACAATACAGAAAAATCAAGTCTGTTCGTTTCTTTACCGTTAAAAATAAGTTTTCTATAATTTGGCAACGAAAATATCTAGTTTTTGAAATGTTAATCTCTCGCTTTTTTAAATTTGTTGTTATTATTATTATTATTATTATTATTATTAATCTTTCAACTATTAATAGTTAAATTGTTGGGAAGGGATTCTGAAACTCAAGAAAGCGTGCGCAGATGATTTTCTCCCCCATACGTCACATACAATTTTTGACTGTTTTTGACTAAATAAATAAATAAATAAATGATTCCGGGGAAGTCACCTGATAAGGTCATTAGAGCCGTAAGCGTAATGCATGTTCTTTGCTTGGGAGGTGGCGGTGATCTTCCTCTACTAGATGGTGAGATCCGGCACCGAGTGTTCAGCTAATGGTTTTTTTCCAACCAGGTATCTCCCACCAACGGGACACCACCCCAGCCGGGACAAGCTCGAAACTCCCGATTGGTCTCCCTGCATGTGTGGTAGTGTAATGCATTTGAGTGTTAGTGGTGAGAGTAAGTGGTGAGGATAGAAGAAAGGAAGAAGAAGTGAGGGTAGAGGGAAGAGAAAAGAAAGATCGCACGCAATCCGTGCCCGGTCTCGTAGGCTCCGGCATTCACTTGGTATTGATCGGAGAAACCACAGAAAACTATCGATCAGAGCAGCTGGCCGCTAGAAATATCCTCCAGACAGCGACAGAAGTCGACTATCTAGCTAGTGTCGATAAATGCTGTCACTGGCAGGACTCGAACCTAGGACGTCCCGCTCAGAGAGAGACTGTAGCGATATCAATTGATGCCCTGATCGACCTCTCCAGATAGATCTTTATCCACAAACAAGTGAGGAAATTCATATAGGTATGTTAAGGCAGCATTAAACCTTATTAGAAAATACCCAAAAACATCACGCAATGTAAGCATACCTAATTTATTGAAATTTGAAAATTTATATTTACTGTTATGAGCTAATTAAAGTCTTATTTCAACCATATATTGGAAATATTGGTCTATAATAGATATCGAAAATAATGAAATAGAAAATAGGGTATTTTACAAAAAATATTTGACCGATGTGTCAAAAGTAATTGTTGACAAAATACGCTCTAAGTCAAAAAATAATTATCACATAATTTTGAATTAATTAAAAAACTACAAGTAAAGCAAAGAAAATGCAAATCAATAATGGGGTTCTAACTTGACGGTCATTAGAAGCCTCGAAAGCAAATTACGCACCAAATCGAAAACTAACAACGGCATAATTTTAAATTAATGAAATACTCATTGTAACCACAAACAAAAAGTTCTCATTTAGATCACAAAATATTAAAAATTGGGATCTGTCAAGTCAACAGCTTGATAAATCGGAAACTAATAACTTAGTTTTGAACTAATTAAAGCTGTCCGAAAAGTCTTATATTACTCTTCTTAAGGAGCTTAACTCCAGTTTTCTTAAATTATCAATCGAATAATGCTTTTTCAAGCATATTAATCAATTTAAACAAGGCTGAAATGTGTAATACACTAGTAATGAGAGATTGATTAGTAATTCCAAGCCCATCAATGGCAAAGGTCATTAGTCCCGTAAGTGTCCTTTTTGGCTCGGGAGGTGGCTGTGATCTTCCACGATGGATGGTGAGATACAGCGTCGACCTACCGTCGGGTGGCGGAGTTTTCCCCATCCACGTATCTCCCACCAGCATGTTACCACCCCAGTCGTGACAAGCTCTCAGGTCCCGACCGGTCTCTCGGCATGTGTGGTAGTGTAGTGCAAGTAAGTGTAAGTGTATGTAAGGGAGGGGTAGGATAGGAAAAGGAAGAGGAAAAGAAGTTCGCGCGCGGTACGTGGCCTGACATTCGCCTGGTGTTGATCGAAGAAACCACGGAAAACTACCGATCAGATCATCCGGCCGCCAGAATTCTCCTCCACACAATGACAGATCTCAACCTAGCTATCTGGCTAGTGTCCAAAATCCTGCTGCTATCGGGACTCGAACGTAGAACCTCCCGGTCAGAGGCACTCCACGGACATCAGTTGATACCCTGAGCCCTCTCTCCTAGTACTAGTAATGACATGCATTCCCGTGAAACTGGTTGGTTGAAATTTTGTTTACCAATGACTCTCCGTTTCTAAGGAAACATCACACGTGCCTATCGAAAAAGAAGGAATCCCTTTTTGAAAATGTTTGACAGAACAAGATCTTACTTTTCGAGACAGTGATGACCCAATTCATCACTGTCTTCATAATCTTGGAGTTCTTCATAAAATTGTAATTACTTAGGATTAATGGAATTAACCTCTCCTTTGTTATTCTAGCACTTGAATACTTACGGAAATAAAAGGAAAGGAAGTACTTCGTACCCTTCCAAAGATGTGTGTGAAGAATTTATCAAATTGATGGATACCAAATTATAATACGAAATTATAACAAATTCAGGAATGTAATTCCAATTTGACAACAAAACACAGAGGCAAATATTGTTATGAAAACAATATTAAAACTATTTGTCCCTAGACAAATCTCATTATTTCACAAATATGAAGAAAATTTAAGTGAATAAGTCACAATAGATGCAAAAAGGTCTGGACTGTATGTAATGATACAATTTATGAAGTTTATCATTTACTACATGGAATGTATACTCTTCCGACATGGCAATAGTGTCGCCTCTCGAGGTATGGACATCGAACATAACGTCAAATGCGCGCGTAAATTTTAAACAAGTGAAAGAAAAGCAGTTTTTATTCATGAAACATTTCAAAAGGATTTCAGACTCAGATGGCTGTGCTTCTAGAATAGTGCTACCAAAAATTATCCTTATATTATTTACAATATTTTGATCTAAAATTGAAGTATCTCAGAATAATTTGATTATCTATTATCTACAACTACTATTTTATCGAAAGGTATAAAAACTATAAAAAGCTCATGAAGATCTTATTATAACACTCACCTCCCTTACGGGAGACGAGTTGTTTTAGACAATACAAATATGTTTTCAACTGATGTTCAAACGACTGTTGAATAGTTGTCGGTTGAGCTTCAAGCAACTCGAGTTCAAAAAATGGAATTTTCAACCTCGCAACTACCAAATTATCATCAAGATTCCTATCCAAATACTTCAACATCAACCCTATTTCAAGAATCTTCGGCAAACCTAGTGCCACAACTTGAAATTAACATACAAGACATCTCTAACAACGTTCGTCGTCCCCATTTTCCAGATGCTCCTGAAAACCCTTACAAACGATCAAAATCATCAACACCGATATAAAATATCCAGACACACTCCAAATACGAAACTGGCTAATCTACAAGAATTGACTACTTCAAATTCTTTACCTCATCAAAAAGTTCCACCTATAGCAGTGATTGGCATCAACTACCCTTTATTACTTCAAGACATTGCAAAAGTTGTTCACAAAAACTATTCAACCAAATCTCGTTTTAATGAAATCCAAATTCTTTTTACAGACATTGATGACCATCGCAACTTCAGAAAATTCTGTGAAAATAATAATATAGAGTTTCATACATTTCAAGATCCGAGCAAGAAAACATTTCAGGTAATTATTAAAAACAATTCCGATCTCATTAAATGAACTAGAAAATTTAAATGAACGTATTTGCCTAGAATATCCAGTGCTTCAAGTTCAGCTTTTTTTGGCAAACTAAGGCACCCTCTTCAAACTTGTGCTATAGACTTAACAGACTCCCATCAATCCAGAACTATTTTAAAATGAGATCGTCTATTTCATTCAATTATTAAAGTTCAACCCAAAACAAATAGATTTACCCCTGTTCAATGTCAAAATTGTCAGCGTTCTTGACATTCACAAGCTGATTGTAAATTAAAATCCAAATGTGTCATGTGTTCGCAACTCTATCTTTACTCTGTTTGCCCAAAGCCACAGCCAACCCCTTCAACATGTGTAAACTGTGGTAAGAATCAGTCAGCAAATTATAGGGGATGTTCTTTTTACTTTCTTGTATACGTATGTATATACGGAGTAATATACGTTGTAGAGAGAAAGTCATGTAATGCTGCTAGAAAAAACGGCGGATTTTCGGCAGAAAAAATTCATTGCCGGGCCGTGATAACGAAAAAGTGGATAAATCCAGTTGCTAAATTAAGAAAAGAAATCCCCTAACACGTGGTGTAGCCAGAATCCCTACTTTGTAGGTCTTTGATCCCGAAAAGTTAATTGACGTCAAAACGTCTCCCCTTCATCCGTCTGTCCGTCCACCTGTCTAGTGTATGTGAACAAACCTAGTGCCCAAACCACGCGTAGAGTTTTTTTTCAAATTGAAGAACCCCCAGTCGTTTTTGAGTGAGTCAAACTCTGCGATTTTTGAAAACATTAATTAATTATTGGGGGTACATGAAACACCCAGGACATTTTCAATATTTTCTCAAAAATGGCTCCAATTTTTTTCTTTAAATTAATTGAAAAAAATATAGTTCAATTCACTTAGAAATGTGGAATAGATCCAATTCTCGAGGTTAACTATGAATTTTCGTAAATTGTAAAAGCATGAATTTTTCCGGTAACGTCTTACAACTACAACATTGGGGATAGAGATTTTCCTACAAATGAAATGTCCATAATTAGTTATATCATTAAGGTAAAACACAATTTTTTGAAATTTTTTAGTAGTTTATGCGCAATATTGCATGAAATGTGTGCAATTAAAAAAACAAGGTTTTCTCAAAAACTTCTCCAATTCTTTCTTTAAACGTTTGATAGGGATAGTAATAAACGTAATCTCCAAGATTCCATAAACGAATATATTGCTCTATTCTTTTGTTTTTTCAAAAATTACAAAAATGTAATTTTTTGACTTGTCTCTCCCGTTGTTAATATTTACATCAGCGGCGATTTGTTCACATTATTGTATTTACAAGTGCATGTGCTTTAAATAATGTTAAATAAAGCTTCTGGAAAAGTCAAGAGTTTTTTGTGAAAATGAGCTCAAAATTCCGCATTTTCAGTAACGCTCAAACGCCATTTTTTCAAAACTGCTCCAATTTTTTTAGTTCAGTTTGGTGTATGTATTTGTTTTTTCAAACATTGCACAAATGTATATTTTTTAAATATCTCTCACGCCGTTAATATACATATTATAAGCAATTTATAAACATTATTGCATTTGCGAATTTGAACTGTCTCAAATTACTTCAATTGAAGTTTTCAAAAACTCAATAGATTCCTGTGATAATGAGGACCCTACGTTGGCGTAGGGGTTGCCCTTGGCGGAGGCGAAAGCCCTGGGGATGCGCATGGAGGAGAAGGGGATCTGCGTGACGTCGCACTCGAGGTAGCGCGAGAACAGCGAAAATTTAATTTAAAAAAGGCAAAGAAAAGTGTCTTAGCAGTAGCTGAATACGTCGGCGAAGAAGTTGCCCTTAGCGAAGGCTAAAGCGATGGGGTTGCGCATGGAGGAGAAGAGAGTCTGCGTGACGTCGCACTGGAGGTAGAGCGCGAACAGACGGTATTTAATTTAAAAAATCGGAAAGGAAAGGGTCTTACCAATAGCTGAAGACGTCGGCGTATGGATTGCCCTTGGCGAAGGCGAAGGCCATTGGGTTGCGCAGGGAGGAGAAGGGGATCTGCGTGACGTCGCACTCGAGGTAGCGCGCGAACAGCGGGAAGGCCTCGGTGCTGAGCAGGGAGACGGCGCGGCTGCCGGCGCACGTCTGCCGCAGGCTGTCCAGCTCGTGCGCCGACTTGGGCGTCCCTTCCAACCGCCCCACCAGCCGCGTCCACTCGCTGCCCTCGCTGTGCTGCTGCTGCTGCTGTACACACCATGCACACACTGATGGATTAAGGCAGGCGTATCAAACCGTACGAGCCCGTACGAGCTACTTGCCCGCCTGGGGTGACCGGCGCTCCTACGAGCAGGGGCAATGTCCCCGAAATTAGCACACATTTTCCCTTAAAATCCTGAAAGGGGTTTAAGGGAAACTTTCGCATGTTAAACCGCCGCGTTCCGCTTAATAGAGGCTTAATTTTATATTTGCTTGATTTTGCTTATATTTGCCAGATTTGTTCTATTAAATAACTGAGAATTGTATAATTCGTATATTATTTACTACTTATTACTATTTGATGTTTATTTTATTACTAAATTCTCCCTTACACAAACATCTTTGTTAAGTGACCGGAATATCTTCGAGTGACAAATTCTTTCCTTGTTTTCGTTTTGTGTTGCGATATTAAATCATTCAATTATTTATTGTTGTTAGCAATCGAATAATTAGTCGTGACTTGTTATATGCGGGAGAAGATCACCGTCATCTCCAGAGGAAAACATGCACTACATTCACGGGACTAATAACCTAAGCTGTTGACGTGCTTGGAATCACTAACAACCAACCAACCAACCATCTCTGTAAGTTAACAATTATCGCGTAAGGACGGACCTAATATTTGTCTGGTAAACCTTCGAACCATAAAAGTTCATGCTTTTATAACACTCTTAAGTAAAGAGGATTACAAAAACAAGATACTTTTGATTCAGTTTTTAAAAAAATACTCTCAATTGAAAATTTCAAAATCAGACTGCTGTATTATTTCATTGCAATAGATAATTTCTTTGCCTTAAAGACAAAATGGGAATTAATATAGCAAAATTTGTGACAATAACTCTCAAGTAACTTTTCCCAAAGACTGTCATGGGCCAGGCATCCAGTGACGTGCCATTTCGTAGTATTTATATAACTCTTACTTTCAAATCTCGCGCCAATTTTACTGGACGCAGTGCCCGCGAGCTCTAGGAAGATCGTTACCTTACCCATGACCTTCACATGCCTGGATTAAGGGGACGCAAATAGGAAAAACTGAAGTTTTGGAATTTTGAGATTTTAACATTTTCTAAATATTGAGAGTTTTTTGAATAAAAAGTTATTTACATCTCTTACGCATCTACTGAACCCAATGTTCTAGCAATAACATGTGAATGCATGAAGTGCCTGCAATCCTTTGTACCGCCAAAAACTAAATCAGCTGCAGCTGTATTGGCACTCACCAAATGTCGCCGTCCGTTAGCCTCTGTCTTTACGTAATTTAAATAATAACATCTGAGTTCAAACACAAACCAAATATATTATTCGTGAAATCATACAACCACAACCAATCGAAAATGTTACCTTCTCAGCTTCAGGGGATACATTGTTTCTTACTTTAAAAACAACGATCAACTTACAGTATTACCTTTCACAAGGTTTTGCCAAACTTCCAATATCCTGAAGTCACTACCTAATTGGGCATTAAATCAAAATTTCACTTCAAGATTTAATTGGCTTACATTTCGGCTTCCATTCTCTCGTGAACTCAACCCAAACCCTTTCAACAACCTTACGTCCATGTTAATCGAAGCTGCATCCCTCAATTGTTCCTTACCGCAAATTCATACAACTCTTAAAAATTATATTTTCCATCTCGTAAGAACATTATTATGAAATACTCTTTTTAAACATTTTCTTCCTCCATCTGCTTATGTCAAAATGGCAGTCATTCTGGTGACGAGATTCATTTACGTTTGATCTTTTCAAATAATTCATCTAGAAGGCTGTGGTTATCTCTCGAGAAAAGTTCATTCTTCAATGTTGTTACTACTGCAAAACTTTACCTTCATTGAATATTTTGGCGACAAGTGTGTTTTGTTTACTTCTTACCGTGAATTGGTAACGTGTTTCGTGCAGTGCCGTGCTAACGCACGGGCCCGGAAGCCCCCCAATACTTCATAAATATTATTTATTACTAAAGTTTTTAGAAAATAAAAATGTGATGTATACACAACTACGCAAAAAACTGGCATAATGGAGTGATGTGCCACGCATCATTGGATAATATTTATAATATAGAATGTTGCTGGATGATGCATTTCAATTTTACATTTTACAACTTTAAAAGAATGTAGTCTTTTTCAATCTATATACTTAAAAAAATAAGGTATTCTGCCATCGCTTCGTTCAGAGCTTCTACTGAACCGATTGTAGTATTTTTTCCTTTAAATGAAAGAATGTGATCCCTAAATGTGTTATCAGATATTGTTTGTGTTAATTCACCAACATTTACGGTGTAAATTAATAAATTTAATCATTCTTTAATAGTACGCTTATCAATAGTCAATTGTTTTCTTCCAAAGGGTGGCTGTTTTAAAATTGATATACATGATCCGATAGATGTGAGTCCCTGCCGCTTCATGGTGGCGCTGCTTGATGTTTTGTTTTGATTGTTGAGGTTTGTTCACGATTCGTCAAGGTTTTGTTTCAGGGTAATAATTGCATTGTGGGGATGACAGTTTGTATGTATTTCCTTTTGTAGTGTATTTTGTAGAGAACATTCGGACAGTGAGTTTTGTTCGGTTGTACTGAAGTAGTAAAGTTGTTCACAGGTTATGTCGAATTCCGAATCCTTGCCCACGCGCCCTAAAAGACGCAAACGTAGTACATTGACTGGGAGCAGGAAAAGAGAAAGTCAGCGTATGTGTCGTGATAGTGAAGTCATTTCGTTTTCTGTTGGGTCATTGTCTATGAAATTTCAGTTTTGTTCTACTTAGTACTTCTCATGTGAGACAAATTCTGTAGTTTACTCTGTGTTGCTAAAATGGGAAAATAAATTTACCTTCGAGCAATATGCCAGAAGAAATAGAACAGTTGTTTATAGGAGATTATGACACATCAAAAAACTTTAGAAGTAATATCCGTCAGTATAATAGTGCTCTTTCTTTTGTGTAATTGGTGCCGATATTGCATTGCCACCTGGTCATGGGCCATACGTGCTCAAAATTTTGGGAATTCCTCATCACAGAATATCTTCGTTGTACCCTGAAGATCCAAACAATGCGACGTATTGTGAACATTAGCCTGGGCACAGTATTTTACATTTACCTCAGATCTCACCGTCACATTTTGACGGTTTCTCACTAGTGTAATTATAAATCCATTATTCTTACTTATACATATGTGTTTAAATTTTTTGTTTGAATACTGTTAAATTGAAACAATATGAAATACTTTCAAAATAAATACAAAATACGGTGTGAATTGATAGGTTTTTATATATATATTTCAGCATCCAAATGGGGGGGGGTTAATATAAGAATAGAATAAGTATCGATGAAAGTAAGAATAGGGGCCCCTAAATTAACCTAGGCCCAGGGACCCCAATACTCTTGAAATTGCCTCGGTTTCGTGGAAGGATTAACTTCGGCACTGATTTCTGAAAAATGCCTTTTTGGAACGTATTTCTCCCATTATCTCTGAAATGAATCAAGTGCTAATTTTACATTTTATAGGAGGTCAATAAGTAACTAATAATGCATATATGGTAACAAAATGAGTACCGTAATTTCCGTATTTCAAGAATTTTGCATAAAAGTACTGACAAAATAATATAAAAATGTTGACCTTAAATTCAAATATGCTATAAATTACAAAAAATATTCAATAGATGTAAATCTACTTGTATTTACTTGAAACATTCTCAACAAGCTACACCTAAAATTTTGTAGCACGAGCTAAATCGTTTATGAGTTAATGGGTAAAATGTACAAACAAATTAACATGGAAGAGATAGGGCTCTATGTCTATCCTTAATCGCATACGTTTCCTTCAAGTCTCAAAACGAGTGTCTGTGTGTAAGGGGAGAGGATAGGACAAGAAACGGGAAGGACAGATCGCGCGCGGTCCGTGGCCCGTTTGGTAGGGTACTGCTCCGGCATTCGCTTGGTGTTGATCGGAGAAACCACGGAAAACTACCGATCAGAGCAGCCGGCCGCTAGAATTCTCCTCTAGACAGTGACCGAGTTCGACCCAGCTGAAAAACTAGTGTCGAAAATCCTACCGCCGTCAAGACTCAAACCTAGGACCTCCCGCTGAGGCGCTGCAGTGACATCAGTTGATGCACTGAGCTACCGCTCCCGGTCAGAAGTTAGGGAAAGACTGGTGGTGAATATCACATGACAGTGTTTTGAAGTGACTGTGTGTTTGTCACACCCCGACACAGTCACCAATTCGAAAATTAAGAATCGGCTCGAGGACTCCTGCTAGTCGTGGAAGGGAGGGGGGACTGAAAATGAAAAAGGCAAAATATATCGCTCTCATTTAATTTTGACTTCTTCGCCGAGCGCTCAAAAGCTCTGCTGGAATCCGGGGAGTGGTCAAAATCTTTTTTATACCAGCAACATTTTATGTTATAAACGACATTTTATGTTACAAGAAATCGTTCATCAAATGGCCTTTTACGGCACAAATGATGACATATTAGATTGTACGGCACGAATGATTGCGTCATCACACATCCAGCCAATCGCAACGAGAGAATCTTGGGGTGGTAGCGGTAAACGGAACAGCCAACCGTTTTCTCGCACAGATGTAAAATAACCGAGACGTCACAGGACAATTTATTTCGCAAAATTAGGTTTGATTGTCTTAACAATTTATAATGCTGTTATACAAGCAAAAAATAGCGTATGCAATTCGTTTATTACGTTGCTTTATTGAATTCATATAAATTTGGAAACTCGTTCCTAACGTCGCTCGTTTTCAAAACATGTACTCATGCAATAAAACTTAACTTATAAACTAATTGCATAAACTACTATTCTGGAGCTCTAGCTCCGTCCTTGCGATTGTGGCACACCACCCTCCGAAAACTTTCAATAACGCCGATCAGTGAGGTTCCATGTGCTCTATGCGCCGTTATTAGTGCAGTTTTTTTGCTTTCTTTGGTTGGACAACTGTTTAAAAATAATATTTAGAAAGAACTAGAACTGGATGGTTTCTTTACATGTCCATAATTTATGTACAATTGTATCACGTAGAAAAATTGCAAACAATGCAGATCTTAAAAAAAAAATTAGTGCACCTACGTATTGATATCATCACGATATGTATTCCGTCCGTCCACCTAGACGAGGTAGATTGTATGGCAAATGAAAGCAAGAACATAGGACATTTTCCGTGTTGTGAATTTGGGAAAAATTTGTGAACAATCCAATTGAAAATATGTTTACAGTAAATTAGGTTTTGTTTTTATAGTTGTATAGTAAATTTGAATAATGACGAAATTAATTTGTACGTTGCAATCAGTGTCTATAAATAGTCAACATTACAAATACATTCCGATAAACGAAAATACACTTTGATAACTTACAAGAATAAGTATTCACAATTTCCTGGAAGAAATACCTAAAACAGAGCTCAATGAACAACAATTAGAAACACGGAAAGTTCACAACAATAACAAACATGAAAAATAGTATATTTACCAGCCTATCAAAGAAGGTCGTGTTGTAAGAGATAACAAACTGCGTTCTCGAGTCGTCAAGGGCTTCCTTGAGCGAGTAAAAGGGTAGGCGAGGGATGCCAGCAGACAGCGCCG
>BLKR01001939.1:102500-235547 GCA_011170035.1 Teleogryllus occipitalis
ATCGCTGAAGATCAAACACTTGAACATCGCATCTATAGAAACAAATCAAGTGGGAGAAGGTTGAGACTGAAGATGGAACGAGACGTCCTTAGAACGCAGCACAATTGAAAATAGTTTTTCTTCTTATCACACAAATCTCTTCATAATAAACACGTTAAAACGATTTTGAAACTGCCCCAAAGTAGCCAATTGCACCAGATGCATAGAAACCAAGATGTTCTAGAAAGGATCCAGACTGGATATCATCTGTACAGAAGTCAGACTGGATATCATTTGTACAGTCTCCAGTCTGGTCTGTCGTTTTCTGTCCCGATGAAAAAATTTGAAAAAAATTACCGAGTAAACTCTTCTTAATACATGCCAATAATTTGCTTACGTTTACCAAAACCAGTGGAAGAAAAATAATAACGAGGGAAAGATGTTACGAACCCTGCTGGCAGAAAGCAGCCGCTACAAAAAGCCAAGCGTCCCTCGGCACCACACGACCTCGTCCATGCGGTGTTGGTGATCGTGATGGTGCTGACGGTAATGGTGATGGTGGTGGTGGTGCGCGCAGGGCGATCATGAGAGCCGCCGCCAACAGCATCGCCGCCCCCGTCGCCGCCGCCCACAGCCCCCTGCTGAACGGCGCCATGAAGTCCTCCCACTGCAGCCCTCGCCGCCCGGGCAGCCGGATGTACGCCCCGATTCTACCAAAGAAATGGGCACGTATAAGTTCCCCTCTATTGGTACATAATACTAATAACTTACAAAAGTGCGTTTCGACTAGGAATTCCCATAGGGGTCGATGTCGACTCCTAGGTGTCGATATTTTAAAGGGGGGTCAACAATGAGCAAGGATTTTTTGGAGGTTCGAGATCCAAATGTGCACCAGCAACTGTTATGCTTAATGGAATTGCCATTGATTGCAAAAAATCAATGAAGTTAATATTTATTTGTTCTATGATATTTAATAATTGTTTCTATTATGTTTTCATAATAGAAACAATTATAATATTTATTCTTAAATTCTGTTTACATAGCTAACGTATGGCCTAGCTTACAAACTAGATACTAACAAACTAATCTAAATCTACTTTGTCTTACATCCTGACTTAATTTAACAACGAACATGATTTACATTATTTACAGTAAGCAGTACATACACATATAACACAAAAACATACGCTTATAAACATCATTTAAACCGGGACTGCACGAGTCATCCACAAACCATCCTCTCTCATCGATCACAGGGGTATTTTCGTTATGTTTAGGCTCGCCTGTACTCGACTGGGATGAGGTCATCTTGGGCAGTGTGGCGAAAATAGCAGGCAGCGCTCCCTGCTATAGCCTCGGCGACAATGCGCTCACGTAGCACGCGCATCTTTTCGCCATCGGTAAATTTACGGAGCAGCGCTGCACTTGACTCTCACCACTCGCCCAGAGCTCCTACCATGATGGGAAGGAAGCTGACGTCCCGGAAGCTCCTGGCTGCTAAGAAGGGGCGAATATGTTCGTATTTGGCCGCCTTCTCATCATAGCGTTCACCGAGGCGCCCCGGGCATGCTACACAGACCGAGGTGTCGACGACGATCGCTTGATGGTCCTTAACCAGCACCAGGTCCGGACGGTTCCGCCCTCCGATGGCTTGGTCTTCGAGAAGCATCGTGCACCCACTCGCGACTGCGGCTGCTTTAACGTGTTCCAATATTCTATTGTGGCGCAGCCGCCAGATCGCGGAGTGGGAGCGGCACTCCGAGATGACGTGGGCGATCGTTTCGGAGGCGGGGGAATTCATTTTATCAGCGTGCTTGCAGCCGCGGCGGCAGGAGCGCTGATCCCTGGGCCGCTGGGGTTGGTGGACTCTCTGTGACTACCGACCACAGTGTCTCGTATAAAACCGCGGTGATAAGCGCCCCTATCGTCAGTGCGTCCGGGAGGTCCTAGGTTCGAGTCCTGACGGCGGCAGGATTTTCGACACTAGCGTTTCAGCTAGGTCGAATTCAGCTGCTGTCTGGGCGAGAATTCTAGCGGCCGGCTGCTCTGATCGGTAGTTTTCCGTGGTTTCTCCGATCAACACCAGGTGAATGCCGGAGCAGTGCCCTAACAAACGGGCCACGGACCGCGCGCGATCTGTCCTTCCTCTTCCTTGTCCTATCCTCTCCCTTTACACACACACTTACACTAACATGCACTACACCGGTCGGGAGATTAGAGCTTGTCCCTACTGGGGCGGTGCCCCGTTGGTGGGAGAGTCCTGGTTAGGGGGAAAACCCACTAGCCGACGGTAGGTCGGCGCCGGATCTCACCATCCAGCGGGGGAAGATCACCGCCACCATCTCCCGAGAAAAAACATGCACTACACTAACGGGACTAATGACCGAAGTAGTTGACGCGCCCGGAAACACGAAAAAATCAATCAATCAATCAGTCAGTGCGTTCGGGGAATCTCGGCGGTTTCTGGCCATGCCTGACAAAACGCAACATTCGAACACCCAGAATGAACTTGTGAGTGAAACAGTGCTATGATTTTGAGTTCGCCCTGATTCTTGGGAGCTCTAACTGAATATACTTGACCGGTAGCGGT
This sequence comes from Teleogryllus occipitalis, assembly GCA_011170035.1. Lineage (NCBI taxonomy): Eukaryota > Metazoa > Arthropoda > Insecta > Orthoptera > Gryllidae > Teleogryllus > Teleogryllus occipitalis. The sequence goes on from BLKR01001939.1 coordinate 105,070, forward strand.
AGCTCAGTGCATCAACTGATGTCACTGTAGCGCCTCTAACCGGGAGGTCCTAGGTTCGAGTCCTGACAGCGGTAGGATTTTCGACACTAGCTTTTCAGCTAGGTCGAATTCAGCTGCTGTCTGGAGGAGAATTCTAGCGACCGGCTGCTCTGATCGGTAGTTTTCCGTGGTTTCTCCGATCAACACCAGGCGAATGCCGGAGCAGTACCCTACCAAACGGGCCACGGACCGCGCGCGAACTGTCCTTCCTCTTCCTTGTCCTATCCTCTCCCCTTACACACACACACTTCCATTAACATGCACTACACTATCACATATTCCGGGAGACCGGTCGGGAGCTCAGAGCTTGTCCCGGCTGGGGCGGTGCCCCGCTGGTGGGAGAGTCCTGGTTAGGGGGAAACCCCACTAGCCGACGGTAGGTCGGTGCCGGATCTCGCCATCCAGCGGGAGGAAGATCACAGCCATCTCCCGAGAAAAAAACATGCACTATACTAACGGGACTAATGACCGAAGCAGTTGACGCGCCCGGAAACACGAAAAAATCAATCAATCAATCTGAGTATACTTCACGAAAGTATCTATAAAGCATTGAGAGGACATTTTATAATCTGATGTTTGGAGAAGCAATGATAAAATAAGGAGAAAGTACACGACGATCGGTAACGATCATACGAATATTGCACTCGGTGATTAAGTTTGTCGATCTGTGGCTCACATGTCTGAAATGGAACTCTTCAAATAGTTTTAAGAAGAAATAACAAAATTTTCTTCCATATTGTTTAATTACAAATGTTATTTCTGTAATGGATTATCAATTGCTCAAAAAATGAAACGAGAACATAGAATTTGTTAATATTGCTGGTATTAATTCAGTATTCAATACCTAGGGTCATACACCGGATCCGTGAAAGAGAATGTGTCCTTCCGCTGGAAGGTAATGGACACATCACATACAACTACGTCTGCTCGGCGCTCTATGAGTTCAGCCAGCATGCCATTCCACTCGCCGTTCTTCAAGCGCTTTCCAAACAGCTCGAAATCCCGGCGACCCCATTCGGTGCTGGAAACATGGGATTTTACCGAAAAGTATTTATATTAATAATACGTAATGTATTGGTAATTAAAACGTGTCATTAGGAAAAATTATTTTCTCCATAACACTATACTAAAATGGGCATTTAGGCGATGTACACCATAATAACAAAACGAATTTCAAAATAAAAAATTATTTTCTTTGTTAAATAATGTTTCCAAAGTAGTTACAGTCGTATCGAAAGTAAGGAATATGATATTTATTGATAATCTTATGGCTCTTTTCTTAAAAACTGAGTTCACGAAAAAATAAATATTTGAAAGCAAACTATCAGTAGATGATGCACTTAATACAGGGATATAGGAAGGTAGGGATATCTATGGAGCACAGAGTAAATATGATCATTGTTAAGAAAAGAGTAGCATATACGACTGCACTGTAGGAAACTCTACTTCCAATAAACTCCCACTGAATTGTAGACTTCCTCGTGTTCCGAGAATAAATAAGAGATTGTTCATAGAAATTTTCTTCCACACCATTGATATTAGTATCAAGTTGAAAAATACTCAAAATTTAAAAATAATTTTTTAAAATAATTACACATATTAAGCAAAAATTAAAAATGTATATTACATAAAGTTGAAGTGATAACCCAGTGTCATCCAGATGTCAGAAAACAGGTCAACTGCAAACGTTTGACCTGGAATAATTTCGGAACCTTTGATGCGTCTCTGTAACAAAAAAAATGGGGTAAAGCAAGGAAATATCGTTTAGAATTTTGTAGTTAGAGTCAGTACTCACAAATCCAGAGACGGCCCTGAAGGTGACGCCTCTGAGGTCTGCCCTTGAGCGCAGGCGGCGCGAGGGCGGCGCAGGCGGCGGGCGCACGCCCCCGCCCCCGCCCCCGCCCGGCCACCACGCGCCCCGCGGCCGCAGCTCCAGCGGCCGGCCTGCGCCCGCGCGCCACGCCTCGCCCAGCCGCACCTCCGGGCCCCGCCCACCAACACGCCACTGCGCCAGCAGCAGCGCGCTGTCGAAGCGCAGCGGCGCGCGCGCCAGCAGGCGGCGGGTGGCGCCACGCGCCACCGCCAGCACCATCGCACAAGGACAAGGCTGCAGCTGGCGGAGAAGGCGCGCGCCCGCCGCGCCCGCGGGCAGCAGCGCCGCCGGCCGCCCGCTGTTGGCTTGGCTGCGCAGACGCTGCCACGCCGCCGCGCCGCCCGCCGCCGCGCGCAGGCCTCTGGCGTGCAGCAGGCGCTGCAGGCGCAGCAGGCGGCGCTGCTCGGCCAGCGCGGGGCGCGGCGGCGCCGCCAGCAGCAGCGCGGCGTGGGCGCCCAACTCGGGCACGCGCCCCTCTGCCGCCAGCGACGCCGTCCACGCCTCGTCCCACTCGGTTGCCTGAGGAGAGTCTTCTTTCTCTATTTCTACGATTGCAGTCTGATGATTAGTTTCTATTTTATTCTTCGAGTTTGAGAGTTTTTCATCATCAAAAACTATTTGAGACCCATCAATCGCAGAACAATAATCACTCCAGTTTTTCTGATAGTTATATAAGAGCTTCTTCCAGGGCGAAGTATTACGAATTGCATTGACATGATATGCAAAGAATAAAGTATGATATGCCAACAGCAGACTAGATCTACACCATAAGAACTCCATTTCTGGGGTTTCATTTTGCTCCCTAATGGAGCATGTTGAATTCTAATAAAAATTGTGGAGAAATCGATTACTGTCCAGAAAAAAATCGTTATCTTCAGCTTTTAATGTTTTGATCATTAATGTTTTGAAAGAAAGAAATGGGACGAAAAACATCGAAATGTCCTTTAAGGCAAATCATTTTATCTATGTTTAAACACACATTCTCCAGACGTTTTATTATGTAAATTGAAATGGTAATCTATTTTCTGTTGAGAATGTGATTAAAAATTATTGTTCCAGAAGAAATAGGTTCCCTTATCATTGTTTTTTAAAAATTATTCAATTGTATTGGTCGCCAAACTGCATTCGTTTTAGAATTAGGTCGTGTCAATCAAGGAAATGTTTAGTTAAAATTATTTCGATGTGATTAATAGAATATGTACGCTTGTCGTAATGTTTCTTCGTGTATTGGGGCGATTGTATGAAATACTTTGTGGACAGAATAACACGCAATATTGACAGCATGGCAATTGGTATTTTCTGGACTAAATATAAGGTCATTTCATTTCTCAAATGAGGCCACGTCATTCCATTTCTGAGACATTCACAAAGTGAGGACTAATGGCATTGACTTTATTGAGTACTGAAGAAAACGCGATCAATATTGGAGGTGACAGAAATGAAATTACTATATTGAACATTTTTTCAGTATTTAGTTCGATGAACATGGGACATTAAACGTATTGAACTTTAAGTTGATACATATTTTATTATTGACATTACTGTTCCTGAGAAAAAAAAGATCGGTTTTTACTTCACTCAACCTTTCACAGAATTTGATTCGTTTTTTGTATCATTATTTTTAAAAATTCCATTAATTTCAAAGAAATTTATCTACATATGCTAACGTATGAGCACACTCAACTAGAGTATTTTTCCATTTTCATTGTTATTGGTGTTTTATCGAAACATCTTTCTCAGACAAAAGAAAATTCATAAAATGCACCGTTTCTCACACAATGCATTGTTAAGACATATTCACAGTGTCAGCATACCCTGTGAATTAGAAGAAATAAGAGCTGTCATGCTCATACAACTTCTTTACTTACGATCAGTGTGCTTCAGGAAGTTATTCGATCCCATCCATTCCTGATGCAGATGATTCTCTTATAGAAGAAGAACCATTGTTAATTACAAGATCTTCAACAACGATGTTGCTTACAGAATCACTGTGCCACACATTTGATTCTTCTTTCACAACATGCGTCACTGTACTCTGCCAATGTTTCAGGAGTAACCTGACACAATGTCTCTCCGAGCAATATTGTCGAACCTTTTTTAACCCAGATAAAGCTGAATTATTTTTTTCTTAATTTTTTAAAAATATTTGCTATAGTTTTCTAAAATAGGATCCATAGAATCATGTTCCAAACAAATTTTTCATTTACTCTTCATATATTTGGAGAAATGACCCATCCTTCCAGAAGGACGTCAGCCTAATACATCATCTACATAAGTACATACAACTTATCAGAAACATTAATTTTCTACTTTTATAAATGTAACTGCTTTTGTAAACAATAAATATGCGAATAATTGTTAATAGCACATTATTGCATTTCTGTATACTTTTATTTTGTATGGTAATTAGCAAAACAAGCCACATGAAGTGGAATTGAACACTTTATGCACTGTGTAGTTGCTTTCTTTTGACAATTGCGGCAGTGAAGCTGTTTCTTCTTCCCAGAAATTTGATCTTGTGGTAAATCTGCTACGTAATGATCTTTCCTGTCATAGCGGGAATCCACCTTAGAATGTGCTGATGGTCTTCCTCGAGATGAAACAACACGACGATTAGACTCGAGAATTGCACATGCAATTCGACGACGGAAACTCAAGTGTTGAGTTTGCCGCCATCTGCTCGGTAAAGTTGCCATGCATTATGCTCAGCAACATCTATTAGATGAGCTATTATGGGAAAATACCATTTCTTCCCTCTTATTGACACTCTATAGAGCGATATATTTTGATCTGCCCTATCTATTCCTCCCATATGGATATTGTAATTATGCAGCAATTGTGGAATTTCAATAGTAATCCTTTTCTTCTCGCGCTGTGAGTAACGAGACACATTGCGACAGGGAAATATGCTGTCAAAATTAGTGACAATGTTAACAACGTTGTTGTCATTCCATGCCGCAATTAGCACCTTCTTAGTATCACTGGATCTGAAATCAAAAGTTCCTCGTGGCATTTTCTTCAACTGTTCTTTCTTCATGATATCACAATCAGAACCAATTCTGTTAGGTTTTGTTTGTTCCTTCTGTTTGTTCCTGTGGCGCGAATGTTACTCTTGTATAAATCAGTTAGAAGAGGGACTGACGTAAACAAATTATCAAAATAAATATTGTAGGGCAGTTGACTTAGAGAATCTGCGTAAGTCATGACCACACCATATCCCAGTCCCTTATCTGAATAGTTTTCTGGCAATGTTCCAGCACCTTGATATGGCTCCAACCATGATAAATATCCACTACTAGGACCACCGCACCAGAACTTGAATCCGTATCTAATGGGCTTGCCACGGATAAATTGTTTTGTACCGTGGCGTCCAAAATATGGCACCATGCTTTCATCAACTGAGTGATCTTGCACGTGAGGTGCTAAATTTTTACATCTTTCATTTATTGCCATCAGAAGTGGTCGCACTTTTGCAAATTTATCATTTTTGTCTAGTTTATCGGTATTACAAGCATGTAAATTTGACATAATATATTTGAAGCGGTCTCTAGACATCGCTTCACTCACCAGGATGTTATGAACATCTGGTGACGTTTCCCAATACATGTCTGTTCTAGGTAGGTCTATGTAGCCACTAAGTAATAGTATGGCCACAAAACATTTCATTTCGTCCTCAGAACAATCTCCAAGTCTATTTCGTTTCGCAGCATACTGGTTGGTGTACACAACTATCAAATCAACAACGTCTTCCTCAAAAAATAATTCAAAATATTCCAGAGGTGTCCTCTCTCTGTACTTTACCGTATGCATTGGGGGCCAGGAAGTAGATGACATTGAAAGTAATTGATTTTTCCAATCAGATGTGAGCTGTGAGGTAGCATTTGATCTTTTCATTACTGGGAGGGCAGCATGCTGAACTCGTTTCACTTTTCTTTTGCGAGGAGTTGAATGCGAGGTCTCAAACGTTTTTGGATCAAGAATTATTTCATTTTCCAATGTTTGTGATATTGATGGGATCGAACTTGAACAGTCTTGTTTTGAAGCAGAATCTTCAAGAATAGAAGAGTTTGATTCGTGGAAATTGATCATAGCGGGTGCACTGAGTTGACTTGCAGGGACATTATCTATTACCGGCGACTCTTCATTTCCTGAATCTTCGTCAGTCAGATCAGCATTAGAATTTGTAGGAGGATATAAAACAATATCTAATCCATCATCAGGCAATGATATATTTTCATCATTATCCTCCAACATGTCAAGCAGTTGCTGAAGGGTAAGATTTTTCCTAACAAACAAAAGAAAACTTAGAACATATGATGAAGTTGAAGAAATCGTATAAATAGAAATTTAACAAATAATTTGGTAAATGCAGCAAAAAATGTTCATTATCAAGAACCAATGAAACATGATTAAGATCATTTAGATTTGATAATTTAAAAAAGTACAATTGAAAAATTAAAAGTACAGCAGAAAAGCAGTAAATAAAGTCAAACCGGCTAAACACTTCAATTTCCCAAAAAGTCTACATATTCGGCTGACGTCCTTCCAGAAGGATGTCAAAGTATTCGGCTCAAAATATCACAAATTAAATGTACATAATATCCGTTTACAAAGCAATTGTTTTAAAACGAACGTTTGTTGTCATGTTTCAGCGAAAGTTTTCTTGCTGCATCAAGAAACACACTTGTTATACTCACCCATCAATTCTCAGGTCAACTGGACAATCCATGTTAAAAAAAGTCTTGTCTACGATGACGATTCCGAACCTCACAGATTCAATTTTCTAAACCAGTTAGTTATCCAATGTAAATACTGAGGTTCAACCGCCAGAACGACGCCAACACAATCTCTCAGATTCAAAACGTAACCGAAATAACGGCCAATTTGTAACGGAACTACACACATCCTTCTGGAAGGACGTCAGCTTTATCTGGGTTGTTTCACTGCTTTTTTAAGAGCCACTTATCTCTTTACTTTACTCATGTCATTTTGATAGGGTTCAGTGTACAGTGGGCAAAATTTCAAACACTTGTTCTGTTGCTAGTTTATATTGACGTACTTCTCAAAATCTGCTGAATTCTTTTCCGTGATTTTCAGAAGCTTCGCTTTCATAAAACGTAAGTCTAACAGTTCATCCCTTCTGAGAACCACTAAATAACATCTGCTTAATGGCAGTATTTGTTAGGACGGCGCATGAGTTTCACATTGCGATACTGGTAATAGTCTAACATCATTATTTTGTTTTTCTAATTAAGAAAAACATTCACAGCCTATGTTTTAATTGATTCACCAGTCACTTCATTATAATAATCGTCTTTTCACTATTCAAATGTAAGTTGATCTCTTTCAAAATACCTTGCTTCGCTGCCAATGTGCGTAACAATCAATCTCCTGCACTTTCCTTCAAAAGGTGTTTGAATTCAGTTAATAAACGTGCTAAGAAAGCTTGATTTTTACCTTGTTAAATAAGTCCACACTTTGATTGTTATATTTTCTTCCATAACCCAAGTTTCATCCCAGTAATATATTTTTCTATTTTGCACACCTAACGCCAAATTCTCTCAGATAATTGCATCTTCACAAAATGATACCATCCCTGTAATATTTCTTCTTAGTTTTCTTTGAAACCAAAAAACAGATGTCGTCAATAATTCGCAATATTTGGTTCACCTATTATTCGGACGTTCTTGATCGCTGTTCATAAGCTGCAAAAATTTCGTAAGCGTTGGTGGTTCGTTTCTCAAGAAAAAGGAATACACTTTTGATCGATCAACACTGACTAGAAACACGTTATAGGCTTCAGTCAGAGGTTTCTCCCTCATTCTTTTCTTCTCTGGCTGTAATTGTCCCTTATCGCTGAGCTTTTTCCTGAGTTTCATTACGCTGGATACGGATATTCCAGTGAACTCTGCTGGACGTTAAGCGATTTTCTTTACCGATAACGAGAGATTCCTTTGCAAGAATGAACTGAAAGCTTTCCGATCGACGCGCTTTTCGCCACTGGTGGGGAGCTGACTGTTGAGTCCGTGGATTGTGGCGGCAGAATTGCTAATTAACATCAACCTCTTTCCACTTACCTTGACAACTCGGTTTTATCTCGAAGGACCACAGTGGCTTTCTTCACGGACGCGTTTGACTGTAATTGTTTATATTTACAGGGAATGTTGCAATTACTTTGAGAAAACCAGATGGCCTAGTCTCGAATAATAACAAAATAAAACAAATAATTAACACTAATTGAAAAGTTACATGAGGGTGCAATGGTGCAACTACATTTTCGCCTGAAAATGTTTTCAATAACTGTCAATACTGTAGGCATATGTCAAATTTAATAAGTGAAGGAAGTTATTGAAGATGGCACTTAAAGAGAGAAAATAGAAAAAAGAAACACAAATTGGAACACGGTTCACTCGTGCTGGAAATTAAAAATGACATAACATGAAGTTGAATCCAAAATGCAGGTCACAGGATACATGCGCTTATTAGCTGTTTACGCGAGGGGCACGTGTGACGTCACATCTAGCGGCACGACCGTACGTGTGACGTCACATTGGCATCAGGAGTGACGTCAGGTGTGACGTCAGGTGTGACGTCAGGTGTGATGAACTGAGGTGAACCGCGTGCAGCGCTGAGCGGTGTGCACATTTTAAGGCAGGAGCGATCATCTGATAACTACTGCCACTGTGACGCACAGATGGTAATACAGGAATTGACATGACATATTGCGTTGATGACATGTAGCAATTCAGGTTTTGTTCTTATACAGAGAACTATTTACTTCAGGATCTCGGCAACAGCAGAGCTTATATTGCAAAACGATGAGATGAGAATAATCCTCACACATGTGTAGTTGTTTATATCAGAATTTTCTAGTGTAAAGGGATACTAGGAAAACACATATTTCGTAAGGCGATAAGTAGGTTTAAAGAATAGGTGCGAGTTCGTTCTATTCACAACGAATTTCATCATCACAAACCGCAAATATCGTTCATCATCTTACACTACATTTCTCTTACGTTCTGGTAGGACAGGCAACTGAATAATTTCTCGTAACGTAAGGCAAATTTCCTTGTAAACATTCTCACTAGAAGTACAGTGCATAGCATTACAAGTTTCGCTGTCCCGAGCGACTTCTGCCGTATGCCTTCACGCATGTGCTGTGCACCACTGCTACTTATGCTGTTTGAATGCGGGGGATGCCCCATTCATTATGCCGCCTCCTCGAGATGAGGTCCTCGCTCGCACTCTTCCGTACGTTGCTCATCGTACGTATCTCTTCCTTCGGAGGGGAAGTAAAGCCGGCTGTCCCATGTTAGTAGATTTACTGCATGTAAAAAATCCTCAAGCCTAAATGATGCATCTGAGCTAAATTCAAATCGCCTGTTTCGTCTCCCAAGTAATATCTTCTTTCTCTTGTTGAAAGGAGTGTAACGAAATTTTCGTGGTCAGACGGAAGAGCAGGCCTCATGGCCTGTGTCTCGCCACGTCAAATAAGGCATTCAATTCAATTCAATCTCTTCCTTAACGTTGCCTCCACCTCTGACGGCCCCGTGCGCTTGCCGCACAGTTCACGACCCGTGCTTGGGCCGTCGTTAGCTTGCTTGCTGCTTTCCGCAGACTCCTCCATTTGCTGGGCCTCATGCTCGCCATGCTTCGTGTGGTTGCGGGTCCCGCCCCTCTGCAGTTCTCTCTATACTTCGGTTTTTCATATCGTGGCGCGTCAATGCCTGTTTTCACGATGGAATAAGGCATGGTTTTTCGCGTCTTTTTCGGTCGTGTCGCTAGATGTCGCTGGTATGCAGCACTGATTGATGAGGTCGCGATAACGTGACAACGCGGCACGACCAAGACGGTAAGGACGCGATCTAGCGGCACGACTGAGAAAGTATCTTGATTCTGAAGTGCTCCACAGCCGGCTGCTCCTGTCAGTGCTTGCGGCCCCCGTTCTGTAGTATACTTCAACTTTTAATACATGACGTGTGAGAGCGTGTCTTCACGATGAAATACGACACGGTGGGAAAGCGGGAAACGCGCGAGTTGTTGGCCGTTGCGTTGAGTGGGAGCCCCCAGGCGGCGTTCGAGGGCCAGGATAAGCAGCGCCAGCAGCGCGCCGGCGGCGAAGGCAAGAAACAGAGGCGCGACGTCCCTCAGGCGCACAGCCGGCTGCGAGGCCTCCTGGACGGGCGGTTGAAGGCGTAGCTTGTGGCGCTGCAGCATGCGTGACCGCACGCCCGTGCGCCGCATGCGTCGTAAGCTGCAATAACCAGTAATATTTCTTGTACAACTTGCTCGGACACACGCCTGGAAGTGTGTGTAGGCTCAAACAAAATTTACGCGCGCGCATAGAACACACACGCAGCCGCATAACGTACACATGCAAACAGTCACGCACACCCACAAACTCTTGAACACATCCGCGCGCGCGCACGGGGGCATGAACAAGTTCACAGACTTGCCAAGACTTGCGCGCAATGCCCGCGATACGGCGCGAACCAGGTGACGAATCAGCGGTCAGACTGGGGAGAGGGAGATAACATGCTGCTACCCCTATGAGGAGGGCGGACACATAAAATCGCCCGGCGACCGAACATTCCTTTTTCTGGTTCCGATCGCCGTTCGAGCAGCAACTTCTACCTAAAAATTCAGCGAGAGTACGAGTTTTTGGACGTCAGAGAGACGTGTAGATAGATGTATAGAATGTATATTATTGATAATATTACTGAACGACTGTACTCTAATAATGTTCCCTGTTATTATTTGATATTGTTTCATTGTATTTTTTGTATTATGAATGATATATATCAATATGCCTGCAACAAATAATGTACTTCCGGGTCAATGACCCCCATCTCGATCAAGCTTTCCAGTTTCCCAGATCCATTGAGCAAATGCTGAGAAGGCCCCTTGATTTGCTTCTCGACGTAAATGTAGCTTCACTATGCGCACGTTTTGTTGAACTTTCCTTTTGCTTCTAGTGGTAGTAGAGCTTAGGGTGAGTTTCTATTTAATTAACAATACAGAGAATTCAAATCTGTTCGTTTCTTTACCGTTAAAAATAAGTTTTCTATAATTTGGCAACGAAAATATCTAGTTTTTGAAATGTTAATCTCTGGCTTTTTTAAATTTCTTATTATTATCATTATTCTTATTCTTATTATTATTATTATTATTATTATTATTATTATTATTATTATTATTATTATGCGCAGATGATTTTCTCCCCCATACGTCACATACAGTTTTTGACTGTTTTTGACTAAATAAATAAATAAATATTATTTTACTGCACTAACGATGTGTTATTATCGAAAATGTATTGTATATGAAGTATCATTGACTTCTGTAATGTGTATTAATATCTGTAATGTGGTTTTATTAATTAATATCTGTAAGGGAAGAAAATGTTTAGTCTCCAAAGACTTATTTGGACCCACAACAAAATGGAGAATGCAATAAATCCAATTCAATAAAACCGATTATTATTATTATTATTATTATTATTATTATTATTATTATTATTATTATTATTATTATTATTAATAGTGGAACCAGGTAGACGTTGTTATGCCCTTTATCTCCCTCTTTCTCCTTTCCTCTCCCTCACACTCTCTCTCTGTCTCTCTCTCGCCCAGTCTCTCTCTCTTCTCGTCTCTTTCATTCACATTTAGTTGCATATTCTGCACGTCTCTGAGGTAGGGTAATGTCGAGTCGCGCCGGACCAACAAAAATTTGATAGAACTTTCAAGAAGATTTCATCTGTAGATTACGGTGTGACAAACGTTTTATTGGAGACTTTGACCTCAAAATTTTAGTTTTTAATGCCCTAGAACGCGTCGTTTAGGAGTTTTTTAACGATATAGATTCAAAAACCGAGTGTTTTGGGTGTTGTCTGAGATGAATATTTAGTTTTGTTCTACAGCGCCATAATTATTTTCCGTGAATTTTTCTGATATTTTAATGGCTATTCTCCTAATCGGGGCGGAGATGAATAAAAGAAATCAGGGATAATTTTTATTTGTCCAGACGTTCTTGAGTTATAAATTGTGTAACTAACACGACTTCGTTTTATTTATTTAGATTTCAACTTCGATCACACATAAATCCTGAAATTCGCTTATTAGCATCCATGCTTTGTTTTGACTAAAGTATAAATGTACTATATCCTACTCCATTCTCAATTTATATCACAAACAACCAATGGAAGTTATGTAGACTTTACAATCTCAAAATATCTTTGAGATATGTTTTATCTCAAGACGTACTACATCATAAACTAAGTACAACCCTATGTAAGATTATAACTTTTTATTTTACGCTAATACACAATACATACACGCAGACAATTAGTCTTTTCTCTTTTTCACAGATATGAGGTGGACATTTAGATTTTATAAACTTTTAATATTATGTGTCTAAATTTAAATTACCTTGTGTCATACATGAAATATATCATTTTATCATCACGCATTTTACCGTCAGTATCGTATTATAGTATGTATGTATGTTCTACTGAAGATATCCATAAATTTGCCTGTTTTTGGCCTTTACCCTATACAATATTAATGTATCTTTGTTTCATTTTTGTTATGAATTTGATTGAATTACTAACGCACTTTTCAACAATCTAGAGATATGTTTCTTTTAATACTTTCAAATCACTCACAGAACTTCGACATCACACTCAAGACCCACTCAGGCATCTTCACCCTCTCGCCAGTTAACTATTTCCATGACCGCTCATACAAAAATAACCTCACGATTTCGCGAAGGGCGCAGCTCAATCACGAGAGATTGACAAATGTCTCCTGCACGTGTATCTTAACAGTAATTAAATTATCCAGGAAATGTTTTACTTACTAGTAGCTGAAAAGCTGGACGTAGGGATTCCCTTTAGTCAGTGCAATGGCTATTGGGTTGGCTACTTCGGCCAAGGGCAGTTTCTCTATGACGCAAGGGAGTCTAGACACTACAATCGGTAATATGTCCTCGGGCAGCAAAGCTACCGTCCGCTGGTCCTCGCAAAGTACTTCAACATTGCGAGGCTCGAAACGCCCGTCTCCTTTCAGCGACTTTAAATAATGTGCTAAACCGATCAAATTGGCTTCTAAACCCTGAAAAAGAAAACAATATTTTATGTTGAAAATTCATACAGAGATAAAAGTAACTATTTTTATAAACATAAAATAAAATTATTATTTAACAACAAATAGTTTTAGTCTTTAAAAAAGGGGAGTAGGATATATTTTATTCTAGATTAACATGTTGAAATGTGAAAAACATTTTATAATGTATTTTCTTTGTTGTCACTTTGAAAACTTCTCACAAATAGTCCTTAGCCTAAGAGACGAAATTTGGCATCTCAGTCCTCAGTTCTTGTTTCCTTACCACCTGCAAGAATGTGACACACAGACGCGACTTTTTTGTTCAATGCCGTTCAATTTATCAATCTTTTGAAAGATAACAAGTAGTCTATCCCCAAGAAAGAACACAGTGTCTCATACGAAATATACTGCAATTATGATTACATCTGTGTCTCCCGCCAGGGTCTCTCACCGCTAATTATATGTTTATTACTAGGGGCGTATTTTAATGAAATTTCATTTTTTCTTATCACTTTAGAACAACGCCGTTTAGTATAGAGATTCGTTTTATGTTATGACAAAAACAAATGACCCTTTTTATAGGCCACTATTTTTCATGTTTTGTCGACTTCGACTAATAAGTCATTTTTCTTCATTTTCCCGTTCTTTTTAATGCATTTTTGCTGATTTTTCGATATTCTGGGAAGCTGGTTGCCAACCGGAGTAGATGGTCTTGGCTGTCCAGGTGATGCCGCGTCGAAGGCTGTGTTGCCGACGTTTCGACCATCTTGTCGTGGTCTTCCTCAGGGCTGTAGTGCACTACAGCCCTGAGGAAGACCACGATAAGGTGGTCGAAACGTCGGCAACACAGCCTTCGACGCGGCGTCACCTGGACAGCCAAGATCATTTACATGACTCTGGCCGCGGAAGCCTACGACTTCAACCGGAGTAGATGTTATATCTAATGTTCGGCAAATAAACGTTGAACACCAACATGACGTTTCTTTATTAACCGAAATGTCTTACACCTCGAAATGTTTCTGAATTAAAATAAACCAAAATATTGTCAATGTTTGCGGGATCACAGGTTCAAGCAGAGAAGACTTCTGCTTAAACCCGTGATCCCGAGTCGCAGGCGACGACCCCCATTTTATGTCGCCTTCCGTGCGTTTGCCGACACGGCTCTGCTCCCAAGTGTTTCCCGGCCCAGCTACGTTCCAGTGCGATTCCGAGCACGGCTACGGTCCCGTGCGTCTCCCGACACGGCTACAAATCAATGTGTTTCCAGGTACGGTTCCGCACGCGTGCGTTTCCAAGCACGCCTCCGCTTCAGTGCGTTTTTCAGTACGCTTCCGCTCCAGTACGATTCCAGGCATGGCTCCGCTAGCATGTGTTCCCCGGCCCGGCTTCGCGTTAGTGCGATTCCCAGCACGGCTCCGGTCCCGTGCGTCTCCCGTGAGTTTCCCGGCAAGGCCCCGCTCCCATGCAGTTCCCGGCACGGCTACGCTCCAATGCGATTCCCGGCACGGCTCGGCACTTACTTGCTCTGCTTGAGTCTCCGGCATGGCTAGTGTGAGAGCAATCGTAAATTACATAATTAAATAAGAGCAATCGTATACATCACATACCCACGAAGAGTTTAAGAACGGGATGCGGAAAGACACAATAAATTGAGTGCTGGGATTGTCATTAGCCTCTTCTATGGATTGGAAGGGCAGACGCTGGGTCCCGGCGAAGAGAGCGGAAATGAGTGCTCCAGAGTGTGCAGCCGCCAGCACCAGCGCCACCAAGTGCGCACACACACAGAGCACGCGCCCAGACCACGCACGCGGCGAGGGCTGACCTAAGAACAAACAATTCTTTCAATATTCAATTCCACATAAAACAACTTTCATTTATCTCCGACACTGGTTCTCAGCATCAACACTACCAAAGTGCGCACAATCACAGAGCACGCCCCCCCAGACCACGCACGCGGCGAAGGCTGACCTAAGAACGAAATATTCATTGAATATTGAACTCTACATAAAATAAGTTTTCTTCCTCTCCATCATTCTTTCTCAACACCAGCGCCACCAAGGGCGCGCACGCACAGAGCACGCGCCCAGACCACGCACGCGGCGAGGGCTGACCTAAGAACAAACAATTCTTTCAATATTCAATTCCACATAAAACAACTTTCATTTATCTCCGACACTGGTTCTCAGCACCAACACTACCAAAGTGCGCACAATCACAGAGCACGCCCCCCAGACCACGCACGCGGCGAAGGCTGACCTAAGAACGAAATATTCATTGAATATTGAACTCTACATAAAATAAGTTTTCTTCCTCTCCATCATTCTTTCTCAACACCAGCGCCACCAAGGGCGCGCACGCACAGAGCACGCGCCCAGACCACGCACGCGGCGAGGACTGACCTAAGAACGAATATTTCATTGAATATTGAACTACATAAAGCAAGTTTCCTTCCTCTCCACCACTGGTTCTCAACACCAGCGCCACCAAGTTCGCACACACACACAGAGAACGCGCCCAGACCACGCACGCAGCGCGCGCGAACCTAAGCAAAAACCAATATTTTATTAGTAACTCACATTAAACAATTTTCCCACCTCTCCACCACTAATTTTCAGCAACACCATCGCCAAATGCAAGTGCACATACATAGAGCACTTGCCCAGACTACGTACGCAAAAACGTACCCTTTGCAATATGACACACGTATGCAAAAACGTGTGTCGCAATACGACACACGTAAGCATGAAAAGAGCCAGAACTTGAAAATAAATGATTTACAGGGATAAATAAAGATATAAATTTTCATTTCGTGCTGTTATTGTATTTTTCTGTATCTCCCCATTATTAAATGAATCGTTATGGAGAAATTTTATTTAAATTTGACATCATGGGTTATAGTGAACCTCGGACATAGTGAACCACAAATATTAGTCCCTAGAAGTTCACCATAACCGGAGTCGACTGTAAATACAAATCAATATTCAGCTATAAATAAAACTAGTTTCATTCCACTCCACCACTAGACCTCAGCACCTACAGTACCAAGTACACGCACACACAGAGCACACGCCCAGACCACACACACGGCGAGTTCGCTCCTAAGCACACAAATAATATTCAGCTCAGTGGCGTATCCTGAACATTATTTTAAGTATACCGAACTTTATGGAAGCTACCTCTTCCGTTGTCTTTTATTTTGAGCTTTACTGAAATCCCAATACTACGAAATTCTATCCTTAATAATTATTCTGTGAGGCAATTTCACAAACCACTAACTTCTTTATCATTAATACACTCCATTTTCACAAAAACTTGACAGAAGAGTAACTTACGAATGACCAAAGAAGGTCTGTTCACCGCAATATTTTTTATGCTTACCGATCGTCCAGACTTGCATCCTCCCCGCTCCCCTCTTTTGGAACATGAGGATCCCTAGGTTATCGCAGTTGGCATGCGGTGCCTTTGCCTGCGCTAGCGAATTCTCGGGGCAGAATTAAGATCTGTTTGAAACTTCTCATTCTAACGCACTTCATAAGGAAGACTGACTGGCTCTCGATGGCAAAACAGATATTTTCTCGCATCTGTTATAAAGCTTTCAAACTGTCAAGAAATTTTTAGAAGATTACCAATCTTATGAAATATTTCTTACACGCTTCGAATTACTAGGCATACCGGCAATATTCGCAGTATATCGGAGAATTCACCACTGATTCAGATCCTTAATCTCAAAGAATCGATTAGGAGGCCATTTGCTTTGCAAAGGACAGACCTTGCTGGCAGAAGGCAGCCGACACGAAGAGCCAGGCATCTCTGGGCGGGACGCTTCTCTGTCCTTCTACCCGCACCACAAAGGCTAGGGACAGCGCCAGGCATACGGCTGCACCAACAGCGGCTGTCCACAAGTGCGCGCCTGAGATGAAAGAATCAATTGGAAGTCAATTTGCTTTCCAAAGGACAGACCTTGCTGGCAGAAGGCAGCCGACACGAAGAGCCAGGCGTCTCTGGGCGTGACGCTTCTCTGTCCTTCTACCCGCACCACAAAGGCCAGAGACAGCGCCAGGCACACGGCTGCTCCAACAGCGGCTGTCCACAAGTGCGCGCTGAACGGCAAGAAAAAGTCCGTCCACTTCAGAGAACGGCGCGTTGGTAGACCCACGAAGGCACAGACTCTAATCAAGACCAAGTAGGAATAAAAATAACAGGTCAAATCTGAAGAAATAAGACAAATTTGAACCAAACATAAATAGTAGGATAGTATCGCTTATATTAAATGTATAAAGCAATCTGTCCTTCATTTCACTGATTTTTAAACCCACTGTCAAAAACCGTCGACCTGGTCTACTAATAATAATATACACACATATCAAAAGGCAAAAAATTATCATTATATTAATTATAATGTATTCTTTTTAGAGTATTTTTTAAATATTGAAGAAAATTAAACACATGCTATAAAATAATAATTATCTGTTGAATTATAACAAGTGTGGGATTATTCATAGTCAATATATAGTAGTACACAACGTTTACCTTTGATTCTTGACGGTGTCAGTAAAATCAGCTTCGTCCAATCGTCGAGGTGTTATTGACATGTCACAAAGTGCGACATCGGCGGTTTGTTCAACTAACTCCTTCATTACGCCAAACCACGATCCATTCTCATGTAAATCACCATATCTCGTATAGTCACGACGACTCCAATAATATCTGTAATTAGGAATTCAGAACATTCTCGTAACTACTATCATGATCATGTAGTGAACATATTTTAGGGCTCACATTACAAAATGTCATTCGTAGCTTTAATAGCAGCCTCCGTTTTAGAATATTTCTCTTGACAATGTAGTCTCAAAATGACGGGGAAGGGATTAGAAATACAGTCGACTCCGATTATTGTGAACTTCTGGGGACGAACATTTTTGGTTCACTATACCCGAGGTTCACTATTCCCGATAATGTTCAGATATTCTTCATAGCGATTGATTTTATTAATATAGAGATACAGTACGAACTGAAAATTTCAATATCATTATTTGTCCTTGAAAAATTAATAATTTTCAATTGTTTGCTTCCAACTTTTTTGTTATTAATTTCTCTATGTCTTTCTCTAGAATTCGTGCTCTCTCCATGCTTGATTCTGCACTATCCTCTGTGTATAAGTAAATCTCTATGTAAAATTCTCTATGTATAAGGCAGTCTCGACACTCTTCAATGCCTCTTGCACTGTTGAAACACCGTCCTACTTTCCGAATGTCTTTTACTTGCCTAAAAACCTACGAGATACTTTCGGTAGGGGAATGGTGCATGCTGCTAATGAAACTGCTCGCTTTTCCTAGCTGCATGGTGGATACCGTCAGGCTGTGTCAGTCACGTGCGTCCGGTCGTCTACCTAGACCACTTCGCGTTTGATCCCGCGGAATATCAAGTAACATCAAGACTGAAACTGAAGCTCGCAATCGCGCGTCGCCGCTTCCAGTAGTAGCCCACGCAGGACAAGGGCTTTGTTTCCGCAGTGAAACTGAGTGGCATAAGGTCATCAGTAAGGTTCCGAGTCTGCTACCACCACCTAAGGGGAAAATTCTGCGATTATGACCTTTGGCCGATATTTGTTTCAAGCTGCCTAGTGTTGGTGTTTGTGGCTCTGAGGCGATATATTGTTTTCCAGGAGGGAATTAATTTCCACGACGTATTTCCTACGATCACTACATCCGAGGTTCAGGTTCACTATAACCGAATCTTCTTTTGCTTAATTGTAATGTGGACCAGTGACTTCAGTTCACTATAAACGAGGGTTCGCTATAACCGAGTTCACTATAACTGGAGTTGACTGTAGTTTTCTTCACGTCAAATTGAGAAATAAGTTTGTTATCAGTATTTTTTTATTGGTAAATAAACTTGTTAACCTGTCAGTCTGATTTATGATAAAGCTTCGAATACTTTAATCAGGCTTACTGCAAACTATAGTACATAACTTTGTAAATTGTTCTACACTAAATTTTCATCGTAAACCTGGAAGGAATTTCAGTATTACAGTGAAGTTTGAAGCAAGTTTTATTTTGAATATAGTGGTGATAAAACGGCAGATGCCTTTTCGCCACTGTCTTAACGCTCGCATCTCCATTTGAACATAAATCTTAAAAGAAGGTCATATTAAAGTTTTCAAAAAGTTGAGTAGTTCTCGTGTAATTTTTGGGCGAAATATAGGCAATTTAAATTTTTTAAACAATTTTTTCCATATTGAATACTCCCCGGTCGATGTGGCCCCACTAGAAGCTCCGTAATTTTTAAATAACATTCTTCAATTTTGGGGGGTTACTTTACATGAATCCCTGGGACATTTTCAAAAATTTCTCAAAAAGGTCTCCAAATTTTTCTTCTCAGCGGATTTTCTCTAAAATGGATATTCTCCGATTGATCTGAATGAACCCAAGGCTATGGGAGTTTGAAACGGATTCTTAGATATTTGAGGGTACTTTACATAATGCCTCATATATCACAATATTTTCAATTTTTTCTCAAAAATGGCTTCAAATTTTTTATTAAACTTTGTCCTTTCGATAGCCTAAAGCACGCTTGAGTGAGAGATGCAGGTCTCTTGTTCGTTTAAATCCCTGATTTTTTCGAAAATTGCAAAAGTGCATTTATTTGGCCGTCTTCCTTTAACTACTATATTAAAGATAAATATTTTTTCCTTGCCCAAATCTGTTATTTAAAAACATATCTTGAAATCAAGCCATGTTCAAGTTTTCGAAAATATGAGTAGTTTTTGTGAAATGTTGGGAAAAGTATAGGCAATTGAAATTTTTAAACAATTTTTTTCTCGAAACCGCTCAAAGGTTTTTCTTTAATTTTTTCCTCGTATGAATCAAGAGACAGTAAAAAAAGATTATGCTAATAACATTTTCGGTGAACTCTAAATATTCTCGAAAATTCCGAAAAGTTAACATTTCAATACTACACAATTGAAGATAGAGACTTTTGCTTCAATGTCCATTCTAAAACGTTATGTACAAATTTTTGAAAAATAAGACAGTTTTGAGATGATTACATTTTTAAGCGTCAGTCCGAGTTCCAAACTCACAGCGTTTCCGTAACTAAGAGGTAAGTCTCAGAGTTAGTTTACTCGAGGGCCCCGAGTACCAGTTACGGTGCGGAAAAAAAATGCTTTGCTGATTGAAAACACTTTTGCAGGTTTATGTAGTAGTGTAATAATAGCACAGTAGATACAAGTATTGCGAGAAAGAATGTGCTGTTGTAGCACCACCAGTTTATTATGAAATAGATTTTTCTGCTTTAGCCAAACAATTCTAATTTGCACCTCACACACATTTTAATACTTTAATTAATTTAAGATATTTTAAAATTTACAATACAAGAGGACCGAGTCTGCATCGGTGAAAGAAATGAATTAAAAAAGAAAAAAAACCGCAAAACATATAATTCTAATTTATCATAAACACACACTAACTATCCTCATAAAAATTAATTGTCACAAATGGAAATGAAAAACAAAATACATTCAAATAAATCTTTACGTGAAGTTGTTGAGTGCTGCCATCGTGTTCCATATTTCTTCGTACAAGCGCACATAAAAAAGCCTATCCTCTTCTGTCGTAATTCTCTCTTCGAAAAGCCACTGAAACAAAATTTGTAAATTGAGCAAGAGTCGAATATTGCGGTACACTGATATTTTTATACGATACAGTGGCGAAGCTGAAAAGTAATCTCGGACCCTTAGAATATTCAAATTATTTGTCAACAAACTCTGTCGTTACGAGTGCCACTATTTCAATATTCTTTTACTGAATCATTAAAGAAAATTAAATGTTTTCGATAACTTTTCCCACGCATACGCGCAAGGGAAATTGCAGGGCCCGGAGCTGAGGAGCCTGCCAGTGGATAGGCATCGACTCTCTCTGCTCCGCACGCGCACAAGATGGCTCTCGCTCTCTCTCTCGCTCTCTTTCCCCCTCCCTCTCGCTCCCGCTCCCGCTCCCTCTCGCTCCCGCTCCCTCTCGCTCCCGCTCCCTCTCGCTCCCGCTCCCTCTCGCTCCCGCTCCCTCTCGCTCCCGCTCCCTCTCGCTCCCGCTCCCTCTTGCTCTCGCTCCCTTTCGCACCCGCTCACTCTCGCACCCGCTCACTCTCGCTCCCGCTCACTCTCACTCCCGCTCACTCGCTCCCGCTCACTCTCGCTCCCGCTCACTCTCGCTCCCGCTCACTCTCGCTCCCGCTCACTCTCGCTCCCGCTCACTCTCGCTCCCGCTCACTCTCGCTCCCGCTCACTCTCGCTCCCGCTCCCCTCTTTCTCTCGCTCCCTCCCGCTCCCCCTCTCCCCCTCTCCCCCCTCTCCCGCTCTTCCTCCCCTCTCCACCTCTCCTTTACCTCTATCCCTCTCCCATCCCTCTGCCTCTCCCTCTCCATCTCCCTCTTCCCCCTTCCGCTCCTCCTCCCTCATTCCCTCTCTCTCTTCCAGCGTGCATAGACGTGTACCGCGATGCTCGTCCACGTCTCGGCCAGGCAAATTCACATAATCACCTGACGTTGTGGGAAAGAGTGAGTTGTTTGTGTGCCGTATGTGTACTCCCTTAACTTCTAAACGGCTCAGGATATTGAAATGCAGTTTTCGCTTAACAATGTGGAATTATGAGCCAAGTAATGTGCTGTGGAGATAGAAATAGTAGAGATTCGTAGTAATATGTCGTGTTAGATATGAAGAGATAACTGAAATCTGCATTAAACCGGACATGATAATGAATGAATATTCAGGGTCAGAATTATTTGAAAGATACGAAGTTGTTTCTTTTAAAATTATTGATACAGTAGTTACTCTAATTGAACGTGTTTCAAGATTTTGAAAACCTTCATTTTATTGACTTTCTTGATGAAAAGCAGTTTTCCACCTACAAAGCGTCTTTTCATTCAGAAAAGTTTTCTTTCCCAGTGAAATAATATCCATTCTTTGACAGTGAGCAGCTTTGAAATACACTGACCAATGTATACGTTGATAATGAAAATACATGCCTGCAGATTTGATGCTGAAATATTTGTTGGACAAATTGGCCTAGAAAAAAATTATCACGAGACGGTTCGGTTGATACAACTCAGCCTAATTTTCCCTGCAGCTACAGTATTAAGTGAAAGGAATATTATTACATTAAAGAGAGTAAAGAGATTCCGGAGATATTCCATGAGAAATATCAGGATCAGTAATTTCAGTATCCAGAAGTTTGTGCTAAATTAACTTTGCTGAAACAACAGATTCAAAGAACAAACTATGGACGTCTCTGCTGAAGGAAAAAAACGATGAATGGAGATGAACGAAAAAAACGATGAATGGAATTTAGAAAAATTGACAAAGTAAGATAAGATTTTGATGACCTGGATGGCCGAGGTGGCTAAGAGCGAGTACCGACTCTGCGCTTCGGTCTAAAGGGTCGCGGGTTCGAGTCCCACCTTGGGCATGGCTGTTTGTCCCTTGACTTTGTGTGTGTTGTCGCGGAGGGCCTCGCGTTCTGCTGACCCTAGATCAGAGAAGCCCGCAAGTGTGTTTGTCTAGTGTCTAGTATGGTCGAATATGCATCCCATCGGGACGTGAAGGGTAACCGGCTGTTGGCTGGATAAAAAACCCTATAAAAAAAGATAAGATTTTCAGAATACCCAACTGCATGACTATAGCTGCGCCACTGATACGATATTGTTTTAATAATCATTATACTTGATAATTTTTGCAAATGTTTGTAAACACTCCTGCACTATTTGTACTTCTTACTCTGAATAATTCTCTCCTGCAATGCTCTCAATTCCACAATACTTGAAACAGCAAAGTTCAACATGATCAATAAACATCTTAGACGCCCGTCTTAATTCGCTTTACAATTATTTTTAAATTTACTATTTATTGACTGGTAATCCCTAAATCTATACAGATGGATATTTCATAATAACAAATATATTCATCATTTATTGAAACTTTTATATTTTAGGTTAACCAAACTGGTCTCCTGTAATTGTTAAATTTATTTGTTAAATTTGTAATTTGTAAATTTGTAATTGTTAAATTTAGGTAAATTTTGATTGGCGGCGGTGGACGTTAATTTAGTTTACGACAAAACTTTTGACTATCTGTTGGTCCGTCTGTCTGTGAATCATCGACACTATCGCCTATACTATTTGTTTTTCCAAAATGAATTCTTCAGGTCGATCTCTGAGCTCTGCGATTTCGAAAAACCTTTTAATTTTCGGGGGACCTTCCATAAAACCCCTGGAAAATTTTCAATTTTTTTTCAAAAATTTCGCCAATTTTTTTTTCTTTAAATTCCTTGTACGAATACAGCAAAATGTACTTATAAAGATGCCATAGGTCCAATTTTATCTGTTAACTAAATTTTCGAAAAGTCTGAAAGTTTGAAAACTTTTTCGTATCTTCCTACGATTAATATATTGAAGATTGATATTTTTTCTTCGAATGAAATTTGTTCTCCACAATCAGGCCTTTAATTATTCTTATGAACAATTTTTGAAAATGTTAGATAATTTTTTGTGTAATTTTGAGTGAAAAAAAGAAATATTAAAAAATATTAAAAACATGATTTTCTCAAAAACGACTCCATTTTTTTCTTTAACCTTTCTGTAGTGATAGTGCTAATTACACTGAATAAGGTGCTATAAACGCTATTTTGAGTTCTTTGATTTTTTCAAAAATTAACCAAATGTAATATTTTTGAAACCTCTCATGTATTTAATTAAAGACAATATGTATACAAAATTGCGTTTGTAAGTACAAATGCTTCAAATGATGTCATATTACTTTCCTCAAAAAATCAAAACGTTTCTGTGAAAATGAACTGAAAATCAGAAAATTAATTATTTACCAAAATGAAAAATTTTGAGAAATTCTCAAACGCCATTTGAAAGAAGATGGCTTTCCACCATTTGTTACGCCAAATGTTTAAACAAATTTTACGGATAGTGCTGAATGCACTGTTTTACATGATATCAAAAATACTTTGAATTATTCTTTTGTTCTTCAAATTACACAAATACATATTTTTAAAGCCTAAGTTGAAAAATAGGCTTACAAATACGTATTTATAGAAACGCTTAAACCACATACTTAAAAACTGCACAAATGTTTTCTCTTTGTAACTGACCTTCAGCGGTTCGGATGCTCCAACAAAAGCCACGCACCACTACAATGTTTTCTCATTGGTCGCAGCTGTTCTTAAACGACCATTTCATTGCCATCTCCGAAGTACTCGGTTCCCGGAGTGTCCCCCCAGAAATGCTCCGCCGTGGCACGTTCTTTTCTTAATATTCTATGTAACGGCTAAAATATTTATTTCAAACGAAAATTTGACATCTCGCCATTGTAGTGAATGGCGGGTGTTGGTGAAATAATAATAGATTTGATATGGTATGCAATGACAATGGATGACAAAAACCTAGAATTTGCAATAAGATAGCGGCAACACCACATAAATATCACTTTCGAAAAGAGAAGGCATAGAAAGATATGGAATTATTCATAAAACAAAATTAACAACGTTCAAATTCTACATTTGTTTACAGCAAAACATAAAAAAGATTAAAGATAGCATGTATTATGTATCATAGTTTTTTTCTCCCATATTGAGAATACTCACTAATCCAGAGACGGCCTTAAAGGTGACGCCCCTGAGGTCTGCCCTTGAGCGCAGGCGGCGCGAGGGCGGCGCAGGCGGCGGGCGCACGCCCCCGCCCCCGCCCGGCCACCACGCGCCCAGCGGCCGCAGCTCCAGCGGCCGGCCTGCGCCCGCGCGCCACGCCTCGCCCAGCCGCACCTCCGGACCCCGCCCACCAACACGCCACTGCGCCAGCAGCAGCGCGCTGTCGAAGCGCAGCGGCGCGCGCGCCAGCAGGCGGCGGGTGGCGCCACGCGCCAACGCCAGCACCATCGCACAAGGACAAGGCTGCAGCTGGCGGAGAAGGCGCGCGCCCGCCGCGCCCGCGGGCAGCAGCGCCGCCGGCCGCCCGCTGTTGGCTTGGCTGCGCAGACGCTGCCACGCCGCCGCGCCGCCCGCCGCCGCGCGCAGGCCTCTGGCGTGCAGCAGGCGCTGCAGGCGCAGCAGGCGGCGCTGCTCGGCCAGCGCGGGGCGCGGCGGCGCCGCCAGCAGCAGCGCGGCGTGGGCGCCCAACTCGGGCACGCGCCCCTCCGCCGCCAGCGACGCCGTCCACGACTCGTCCCACTCTATTGCCTGAGGAGAGTCTTCTTTCTCTATTTCTAAGAGTGCAGTCTGATGATTAGTTTCTATTTTATTCTTCGAGTTTGAGAGTTTTTCATCGTCGTTTACTGTCTCAGTTACATCGATCACAGAACAACCATTCCAGTTTTTGTGATAGTTATTTAATAATTTCATCCAGGGCGAAGTATTGCTAATTGCAATGACATGATAAGCAATGAGCAAAGCATGGAATGTAAATACCAGGCAACATCTAAGCCACGAGAACTCCATTTCGGAGGTTTCGTGTCTGTCTCTTTTACATAGTTCTTTTTCGTTCGTAATAGAAATTAGAGAAATCGCTTACTCTTCAGAAAAAAAGCGTTGATCTTCAACTTCGAAGGTTTTGATATTTTTTGTTTTGAAAGCAGAAACATGGGGCAATATTCATGGAAATATCCGTTACGGCGAATCATCTTGTTTGTTTTTAAATATACATTCTTCAAATGCTTTATTTCATGTATTGGAATGTACCCGTAGTTGTTTTGAGAATGTATTTAGAAATTCTTGATTTAAAGAAATACTTCCTTAAAATCAGTTATTTTTAAAACTTATTAAATAATTTTTTCTTGCAAAACAGCATTTGTTTAAGAATTAGGCCGTGTCAATAAAGCAACTGTTAGGTCATGAATGGCTTCTATATGATTAATTGAATATACGCTTGTAATGTATTGGGGATGATTGTATGAATTGTTTTGTGGACAGAATGATTCCCAATATTGAAAGCATAGCCCGTGCTATTTGCTGTAATAGATATAACGTCCTTTAATTTATCATACAAGACTACTATTTTCAATTTCTGATGCGTTCACAAAGTGAGGTATAATACCATTGAGTTTACTCTTTACTGAAGAAGCGCGATCTACATTTGAGGTGACAACAATGAAATTACCGTATTAAAAATACTTGAATATTTATTTGGATGAAATTGGAGCATTAAATGTATTGGAATTGATACTCACACATATTTTATTAGTAGTGTTACTCTTTGGAAGATAAATAATGACTGTTTTATTTCACAGAATATGAATGCCATTGTTTTTGTCCGAATTTAAAAAAAAATAGTGTATAAGTATGCTAACGTGTAAAAGCGCACTCAACCATATTATTTTACAAGATTCATTTTGCGAATAAATGGAAGAGGTCATTTATTCACATAAGAACGTCAACAACACCAAATCAGAATTCCCACAAGATTCATTTTTACGAATATGTTTCATCAAAATGTCTCCCTCAGACAAAATAAAATAGTTCAACGCAATGTAATGTTAAGACATACGCACAGTGCCTATCGATTCTCAATAATTTTATTAAATTCCAACTAATAAAATTTTACTGACAAGCCAATGAAACTATTCAAATGGAGTGAGTGGCCAAATTATTATGACCATTTTAATTTTTTCTATTCTTGACATTCTGTTTACAAGTTTGTTCTTTATTATACTACAGAATGATCGTTATGTAGATTTTCTATAACTGTTTTGTCATCTGACGCCTAGTTTGAGAAATAGGTACATCCGTAAAGCAATTTGCACATCTCTTTTATCATTACTTACACAACATATTATTTATAAGCTGTTTAATGTTTGCGTTTGATAGAAGATTTCGTGTACAAATTGTGAGTCAATTTGAATCAAGTGATTGAATTTTAGCTGTAGTACTAATAAGTATAGAGAGAGTATGCCAAAAAGGGTCATGGAAGTGATGAAATTGAAAGGTAGCGTTACAAAATCGCAAAAACAAAAGCTCTCTGTGATCTGTGATTTTTATCATTATTTAGGATATTAAATAATTTATAATTGTGTACCACATGTTGAAGTTCATAAAATGTGAACATCAATTACTACAGTTGGAAGTTGGAAGAAAATTGTATTATCATCATAAATACAAGTAATCATAGTAATTTTGCCACCCACTCTACGTAATTAACGAAACAAGTGGATAAAGAGGGGTGAAATTTCTGTAAGTGGTATGTTCAAGAAAACGAGCGACGATAGGAGTGAGTTTTCGTATTTACTTCCCATGCTATTATACCACCTTATCCAAGTGTTATGTTGCAATTTTTTTGTTTTCATTTAAGAATAATTTAAATTTTGAAAAATTGAAGCGCATCGTTACCATTCGAAGCATACATTTTATGATGTCGTATTTTTTCTGGAAAATACCTATTTTAGTGGGCCATGTATTGTGTACTTATGATCACTATAGTGACTTCGAGATTAAAGAAATGTTGGTAAAAGGAAGATATTGATTTTGGATGAAATATGACAAGACGCTGTCGAAGCCCTGGAAACATGACTTGCCACAAACCGTAAAGACTGGTAGTATGAGAGAAAATACAACACGTAAAGGATGAAAAGTAAAAAATAGGCCCACTTTTGACGCAATAGTTCAGCTGGCGTTCTTTTACATTTGTATATGTTCTATTACATTTACACTGGTAATATATTTTTTACATTTGTAGTATGCTAAGATCAAATGTTTTACATTGATAACGTTGAATTTCTTCATGTTAAATATTTTATTTTGTTCCATACGTCACCTAGGTTCGCGATGCAACTACAAAAATATTATTTAAATTATTTATTTTCCGCATTTAGGTTGTGTTAATTTTTACCAAACTTTGCTACGACACTGAGACAATCCTGAAGAAGAACTTGTAAAAATTTCATATTTATTTATATGCTACTTTTGTGGTATCGATGTTGGTTACACGTCGTTGAATTCGCGTTTATTAGTGCAGATGCTAATTTTGTTGGAATTACAAACGATATTACCTTGTTTGAAAAGCACTACTGCGTCACCTGAAGATGCAGCGTTCACCTCAATATCTATACTACGATTAAAATAATGATGCTACAACAGCACATACTTTCTCGCGATATTGGTAATGGTTATGTTATATTATAATATGATAATTTCTATCTTACACTTCAACTACCATTTAAACATTCTTAAAGAAACGAAAAACGAAAAATACATTTTCTTACATCAAAACGTTTAAACGAAAACAGATTTCTGCCAATGAATTCAGTATATTCCCCTTCTACATAAATGTACCAACGATGTGCGATAGGTGTTTTATCCGTAAATAAAATTATTAGTTTATATTAACGCAAACGAATGGCGGCTGTTGTTATCACCTCCTCTTATCAGTGCAATTTAAAATAGAGTTAATGATTAAATAATATTAAACGTAATATTTCTTTGCAAAATTAGTATGATATCCTCCGGTCACCTTTCACATTTACTTCTATAAAACCATTAATACAAAATTTAAAGCCACTATTTATTTCCACTATTTCCACTATGTTTACAACCACGATGTCCTGGTTGTCGATGCATGCAACTGTCTATTTTGTTTTCCCTTATACATTTGATTTCTTTATGCTTTTAGAGATTAAATAATTTAAAATTTTCACCCTCTTTGTTTATACATAATTGACCAAAACACAGGTTTTTACTTCAGACATCATAACTCTTCAACGAATTAATATATTTTGATAATTCTGTTTTTTAAATCAATTACAACAGTATATTCTAATAAATTAACTAGAGTGGTAAAGGTACTGTGAAAACTGAAGAGTCAGTTGTTAATTATTTGAGAAAAAATTGTTTATACATTTATTCTGGACATTTCATTTCATACAATTGAAACTTTTAGTGACACGTTAACTATTTTAGTTCACTTACTAGAGCAAATTGTGGGTTTCCATGCAGAAATGCAAAAATAATTATATTATATTTTATAGTTTGTGATTTATGCTTGAATCTGCAAAAAATTCTCAATTCAGGAAAATCCTTCTGAAGTTCTCTTACTAAGGACTTGGCAGTTGACACTTACTTCGAAAATTGCGCAAAAACTAAGAAGCGTTGTCAGAAACGGAAAAAAATGTTTAAACAAAATTAAAATTTGCCTCTATTTCAAGCAAAATTACCCGAAAAATACTCTATTTTCGAAAACTTGTGCATGACCTTATTTCAAAATTTATCTTCATTTAATGCCCTTAATAACAAATTTAATTAAGGGGAAAATCTCTATATTTAATATTTTAGTTGTAAAATGAGTCGAATAAATTTTGAACTTTTCCAATTTTCGAAAAATCAAGGTTTTCAACGAACATGAGACCTGCACCATTCTCTTCGCACTATCCGACAACCAAGTTTAATAAAACACGTTGAAGTCATTTTTTTAAATGGGTAACGTCCCAGAGGCTTTATGTAAAATACCCCCCAAAATTAAAATATCGAGTTCGAATTCAAGGGGCCACGACATCAGCCAGATCGATCGTACGGTAGCGACATCTGAATAAGCGGTAGAAATAAAGTAAAGAAAACGTAATTTGTTGTTCACGTGCCGAAAAGAGAGGGGACACTTTCATCCAATCGGAAGCTTCAACAATAAAAATTTAAGTTGTTAAGAAGCACGCGATTTGATGAAAGATTTCCAACCAGCTCATGACTTTGAGTCGACTTGCTGTTTTAATCGGAGTATACTAAATTTATGCCATTCCTGTGGCACCAACTGTGCCACAGCCTCGAACACGGGCAGAGGTCGTCAGTTCTATATCGCCCTTAGGCTGATATGGCAGCTCAGCTCCCCTCTCCCCCAGCGTGGCCACTCGATTTATGTTTTCTTCTTCTCCTCTTTCTTGCCTTTTGTTATACCAGATTCTGGTTTACAGTATTTGGGGTGACACCACAATACTTTCGTTTATTTAACATTTCGTTCATTCGTTTTGTATTCGACTGATCTCCAACACCATTTAACAGCTGATGTGACTGCGGGTAATGTATAGAGGCATCATTGCGTACCCTCAGTGTTCGAAACCTCGAATTATCTTGATACATACTGGCTCTTCTTGAAACCACGATCATTAACTCAAATAACTTACTTCTTTTGGCAATCGCAATTAATATTATTCCATTTAATTGTGACCACAACAGACCAACGCAGATTTCTAAACCTGAAATTTCCACTGCATTTATGAACAAACCTTTTGTCTTCAGTATTGTAAACATAGTAACAAAAAATTGAAAGATAAAAATTTCCCAGGAATATACAGTTTCAGATATTTCTTATGAGCATAATGCTAAGTTAAAAAAGCTGAGAGTTCGTTCCATTCACAACGAATTATATCATTAGTAGCCGCAACTATCGTTCACAATTTTCCACCGCACTTCATTATTTCCAGGGTTGAGCAGTATTTAAATACTTGTATTAGAAATACATATTTTAAATGTTTCTTGTATTTGAAAAACTGTTTATTTGAGTGTTTTGGACATGTACTTTAGAGATGTATTTAAATACAGAAAATAGGTGTATTTAAAAAAAAAATTAAAAAACTTTAAATAGAGATGAAGATAACAACAATAGTTTCCTTCTGTTTAATTCTGCTAGTAAATGAACCTCATTAAAACAAAAATAAAAAGTCCCTTTCAGCTGTTGAATTTGAGTTTTAATTTTAAATTATAAACCCAAATTATTAAAAATGCTGGACCGACATCCGACAACAAAAATGAATTTATTCCTTATAACTAGAGTCCGGAAATGCCCTGTGGTCTATTTTATTTCTTGGATTGTTTTAGTCAACTTTCCCAATTATCAATGTTTATCTCAAAAATGGCTTTTGCGAGGGTTTTATAATGCCTTTACAAGCCTATTTTAGAGATAATTGCCTAATCTACCGTTAAGTATCATATTGAATTTTCCGCATTTTTAATGTTTTTTGTTTACTATATTTTGTTTTCTACCCCCAATTGTTTTGAGAATTATTGATGGGTATTGATAATTACTGATTCTACCAAACAAGTAACAACCGCGTAAAATCTAACAGAGCGTCCTTCAATCGACAATTTCTCTGTGTGTTCTTGCCTGTAACGCGTCGAACACATATTAGAGACATGAGAATTACACCGCGAGTGTTACCTATTTACTTCGCCGAAGCCCATCAGGAAGCTCCAGTGAACAGGACATGGGTTTCGTCTGATTTTTGCAATAATTAGTGAGCTATTTGTTCGTTACCAAGAACACAACTGTCTTCAAAAATAGCGCTCCCGGCATATTCCGCTTTTAGACGGCAGAATTCAACAATATAGGTGGAGTTTTCTTCGAACATTTTGTATTGGTTTCGACGTTTGGTGCGTGCCAGATCAGTAAATTTGCTGCTCCTGTTAAGCATGCTTGCGACAATGCCAAAAGAGAAAGTTTCAAGAAATACGTTGCTAAAAGAGTGGATTGTATGGAGAAGATTCAAGGCGAACGATGGAAATGTATTTTTTGCGAAGGCAGGAAACACGGGCGCCATGTCCCCCAGACGCACGGCCGGCTGCGAGGCCTCGTCCTGGCGCTGGGGCCACTGCGGCTTCAAGAGACATTGGAGAGATGCGCGAGTTGTTGGCCGTTGCGTTGGGTGGGAGACCCCAGGCGGCGTTCGAGGGCCAGGATAAGCAGCGCCAGCAGCGCCCCGGCGGCGAAGGCAGGAAACACGGGCGCCACGTCCCCCAGGTGCACGGCCGGCTGCGAGGCCTCGTCCTGGCGCTGGGGCCACTGCGGCTTCAAGAGACATTGGAGAGATGCGCGAGTTGTTGGCCGTTGCGTTGGGTGGGAGCCCCCAGGCGGCGTTCGAGGGCCAGGATAAGCAGCGCCAGCAGCGCGCCGGCGGCGAAGGCAGGAAACACGGGCGCCACGTCCCCCAGGCGCACGGCCGGCTGCGAGGCCTCGTCCTGGCGCTGGGGCCACTGCGGCTTCAAGAGACATTGGAGAGATGCGCGAGTTGTTGGCCGTTGCGTTGGGTGGGAGCCCCCAGGCGGCGTTCGAGGGCCAGGATAAGCAGCGCCAGCAGCGCGCCGGCGGCGAAGGCAGGAAACACGGGCGCCACGTCCCCCAGGCGCACGGCCGGCTGCGAGGCCTCGTCCTGGCGCTGGGGCCACTGCGGCTTCAAGAGACATTGGAGAGATGCGCGAGTTGTTGGCCGTTGCGTTGGGTGGGAGCCCCCAGGCGGCGTTCGAGGGCCAGGATAAGCAGCGCCAGCAGCGCGCCGGCGGCGAAGGCAGGAAACACGGGCGCCACGTCCCCCAGGCGCACGGCCGGCTGCGAGGCCTCGTCCTGGCGCTGGGGCCACTGCGGCTTCAAGAGACATTGGAGAGATGCGCGAGTTGTTGGCCGTTGCGTTGGGTGGGAGCCCCCAGGCGGCGTTCGAGGGCCAGGATGAGCAGCGCCAGCAGCGCGCCGGCGGCGAAGGCAGGAAACACGGGCGCCACGTCCCCCAGGCGCACGGCCGGCTGCGAGGCCTCGTCCTGGCGCTGGGGCCACTGCGGCTTCAAGAGACATTGGAGAGATGCGCGAGTTGTTGGCCGTTGCGTTGGGTGGGAGCCCCCAGGCGGCGTTCGAGGGCCAGGATAAGCAGCGCCAGCAGCGCCCCGGCGGCGAAGGCAGGAAACACGGGCGCCACGACCCCCAGGCGCACGGCCGGCTGCGAGGCCTCGTCCTGGCGCTGGGGCCACTGCGGCTTCAAGAGATACTGGAGAGATGCGCGAGTTGTTGGCCGTTGCGTTGGGTGGGAGCCCCCAGGCGGCGTTCGAGGGCCAGGATAAGCAGCGCCAGCAGCGCGCCGGCGGCGAAGGCAGGAAACAGAGGCGCGACGTCCCTCAGACGCACAGCCGGCTGCGAACCCTCCTGCACGCGCGGTTGAAGGCGTGGCTTGTGGCGCTGCAGCATGCGTGATCGCACGCCCGTGCGCCGCATGCGCCGTAAGCTGCAATACCCAGTACCGTCGCTTGCATCACTTTGCTCGCATACATGCGTGGAATGTGTGTGTACACTGTAGGCGCAAACAACTTCATGCGCAAAATACACGCTTAAACACGCACGCGCATAGATCACACCCGCAGACGCATAACGTACACATGCAGTCACACCCAAACCCTTCAACATATCCGCACGCGCACACACGGGTTCTGATGTACACTGGAATGAACAAGCAAGCTCACAGTCGCACACGCGACAGTGATAAATCGTATATGCAATACAATATTATGACTTTGATTTTTAATACACTCGTCAAATATTAAGTACAAAAATCAAACTAGTGGTGGTAAAAGATGTCACAACCTTCTCGTTTTAGTTAGGTTTCATTTCTATTCAGTCTGGCCTAGATGATCGGTTTTCCCGTACCGTCTTCCCTGCTGCGAGGAATCGGCACTTAGAATACTTTCTTGTTTTTATTTCTCTTAATTTCACACGTCTATAGCTGTGCGACCTCAGAAATATCACAAACAAAAAAATTAATTTATATGCAATTTTTATTGAAAAATTTGGATTTGTTATTTTAAAAAAACTCAATTGAGATTTTCTGAAGATGCGCAATTTTTAGTTCATTCTTACCAAAAAAAAAAAGTTGAGTTGACAAAAAATGTCATAAGAAATTATTTGAAGTACCGTACCTATTGGCAACTAAAAGACGTTATTCACATTTTCTCAATTATTCGGGTTGCTGGTAGTAGAAATGGGTTATTATTTTAAGAATAATATAGTAGACCTGTTCTACATGCAAATTTTCATCATCAAATTTGGAGCAGTATTTGAGAAAATGCCATTTGGCCATTTCTGAAAATGCGCAAATTTGAGCTCATTTTCACAGAAACATTTTATTTTTCGAGGAACTTCATCAGATATCTTTTAAAAACATGTACTCACAAACGCAATAATGTATAAAACGCACGTAAAGTAAATACTAACCTTCCACTGGAAGTTCTGCAAGGGTGCCGTGATTGTGTTGGCCGTGCGAGGACTTGCATTATCATGGAGTAGAATGACCCGGCGGACCTCTTATGGCTAACAGCCCCTTACACACACACAGGCATCTCCCCTTACACACACACTTACACTAACATGCACTACACTACCACATATTCCGGGAGACCGGTCGGGAGCTTAGGGCTTGTCCCGGCTGTGGCGGTGCCCCGCTGGTGGGAGAGTCCTGGTTAGGGGGAAACCCCACTAGCCGACGGACGGTCGGCGCCGGATCTCGCCATCCAGCGGGAGAAAATCACTGCCTCCTTCCGAGGAAAACATGCACTACACTTACGGGACTAATGACCTAAGCTGTTTATTATTATTATTATTATTATTGTAATTATTATTGTATTTATTATTATTACTATTACTATTATTTTAACTAGATTCTCGCAATCAGGTCATTACAATCAAGTCATACTTGAAATTATAATTGTGTGTCTAAAAATGAAGTTCTGGAAAATGTATGCATCCATTCAGTCATATTTGTGTGTTAGCTTGTTCTTTATTAATGTTTCATTTTCTAATTGATTTGAAATGTTAGATTGATAAACGTTTCCCACTAGTGTATCTTAACAGAAATACAATTATCCAGGAAACTTTTTACTTACTAGTAGCTGAAAAGCTGGGCGTAGGGATTCCCTTTAGTCAGTGCAATGGCTACTGGGTTGGCTATGTCGGCGAAGGGCAGTTTCTCTATGACGCAAGGGAGTCTAGACACTACAATCGGTAATATGTCCTCGGGCAGCAAAGCCACCATCCGCTGATCTTCACAAAGTACTTCAACATTGCGAGGCTCCAAACGCCCGTCTCCTTTCAGGGACTTTAAATAATGTGTTAAACCGATCAAATTGGCTTCTAAACCCTGAAAAAAAAAAAGAATATTTTATGTTGAAAATTCATACAGAGATAAAAGTAACTATTTTTATAAACAGATAAAATAAAGTTATTATTTAACAATAAAGTTTTTAGTCTTTGAAAAAGGAGAGTAATATATATTTTAAGCTAGATTAACATATCTAAATGTATAAAATATTTTATAATACGCTTTCTGCGTTGGTTCTGTGAAAATAACAAAAAACACATTGTGGTAAACCTAAAAGATAAATAAGAGAGAGAGATGAGTTATAAAATTTAATTTATCGAATAAGATGTCAGCAATTTCCCAAGGTGTACATTCGAGAGACTAAGAGAAAATTAATATTGAGAGTCTGAGAACGTAACAGGAACATTCAGTCACACTGCGACAGAATTCAATTTTCATCCACCGCGTATATAAGCCATAACGTGGATTTTACTGACGTTGATGAATTGGAAATAGAACAAAAACAATTTTCAAGAACTGTTCTTGAAACTCTATTCATTAAAGCCAGTAATTGTTAAAATACTCAAGTCGGGGTCTAATGTATTTATTAACTTATATCATTCAGTCCTTCATAATTTTTATACTAAATAATCATATAATTTGTATAAAATGATTTATGTTTATGCCACCGGCATCCATTTGCCTGTTATCATTGGTTGAAGTGTTTGTTATCCCTTGTTTGATACCTACGTAGGTTACCTTGTTTGTGTGGTATAACGTCCTCCAACTTCTTCCAGTAGACTGCCACTTTCCATTCGACTTGAGTATCCTACCCCACCCCACCCCACCCCACCTCATCTGCAGCACGCGCCATGCCTATACTTGTTAGTTATTTGTGTCATAACATCCATGGCGAGTCCCAATCACTGCAATCATAACATGGCTGGTTGCCATACCATGGTGCCTTCGCACAAACCTTTACTTTTTAAATTCTCATGGAGTGAATTTTGCATTTTGATTTTGTGAATGATAAGCTCCATATGACTTTATTGATTTTTCCTTTTGTAATTTGTTTCTTATCTAGACCTTTGTTGTTTTGTTTAAGTAATATGAATTTTACTTTCTCGTATACGTGCGGAGTATATATACGGAGTAATATACGTAGTATAGAGAAAGTTATGTAATTCTGTGCGAAAAAACGGCGGATTTTTGGCAGAAAAAAATATTGCCGGGCCCTGATAACGAAGAAGTGGATACATTCAGTTGCTAAAATAAGAAAAACCATCCTCTAACACGTGGTGTAGCCAGAATACCTGTTTTGTGGGTCCTTGATACCGAAAAACCACTTGAAAGCAAGTGTTTTTTCGGCATTAAGGCGACGACTTGAAAGCAAGGTTCCGTCCGTCTGGTGTATATGAACAAACTTAGTGCCTAAACCATGCAGGAAACCAAGTAGGATTTTTTCTAAATTGTAGAAACCCCTGTTGTTTTGGCGTGAGCCGAAGTTCTGCGTTTTTGAAAAACATTCATTATTTTTTTGGGGGGGGATTTGATAAGAAGCCCTAAAGACATTTTCAAAATTTTCTCAAAAATGGCTCCAAATATTTTCTTTAAATTTCTTGTAAGAATATACTTAAATACACATATAAAGGTGGCATAGGTCAGATTTTTAGGATTTACACTGAATTTTCGTAAATTGTAGTATAAACTATTTTCGTCAATTTCTTTCAACTACAATATTTAAGATAGAGACTTTTCTTTGAAATTAAATTTGTTGTTAATAAATAGTTCATTCATTAAAGTCATGTAGACTTTTTTGTAAATTTTGTTAGTTTTCGTGCAATAGTGCGTGAAATATTTGTAATTTTAAAAAATTACAAAAACACAATTTTCTCAAAAACGGCTCCAAAATTTTACTTTAAAGTTTTGGTACGGCTAGTGCCAAAGAAACCTAACCGATGACATCAACATTATATTGCGCTATTCTTTTGTTTTTTCAAAAATTACAAAAATATATTTTTTACTTGTCTCTCACTTTGATAATACTTACTTTAGAGGCGATTTCTTCACTGTATTATATTTATGAGTGCATGTGATTTAAATAATGTCAGATAAAGTTTCTCAAAAACACAACAGTTTTCTGTGGAAATGAACTCAAAATTCCACATTTTTAGAAACGCCCAAACGCCATTTTTTCAAAAATGGCTCCAATTTTTTTCTTCGATAGATAGTGCTTATTTTACGGTTTAATATGAAGCTAAGTTTATGTTGGTGTATCGTTTTGTTTTCTAAAAAAATACACTAATGTAACTCTTTGAAATAGGTCTCACGCCGTTAATATGCACATTTCCATCGATTTTAATACATTATTGCCGTTGTGAATGGAAGTGCTTCAAATGACTTCACGTTTTTGAGAACTTCATAGATTCCTGTGAAAAGAGCTTCAAATTTCGCATTTACAGTAATGCTTAATAGCCATTTTCTTAAAAAACGGCTTCAAATTTTTCAATGAAAATTTATATTTAGGACAAGGTTTTACTTTAATATTCTTGAAGCAATATTTCGGTTGTACTATTAGGAAAGAAAAAAGTTGAGAAAATTTGAAAAAAAAAGTTCTTTGGGCGACGATAGATGGCAGCTGGCCAGAGAATGGAGTAAGACCTTAAAGCCGGCAGTCGCCAAGGAAATTAGATACATTTTCTACGAGAAAGTCTGTGCCATCCTGTAGCACCTCTGGTTTACACATGTAAATGTATCGGAAGTATTTTTCTTTGCTAAGCAAATTGCTTGTTGTTCTTTTCAAATTCTTATTTTCTAGCCTGATGAAGAGGAAAAACTATATCTTCGAAACTGTCACATGATTAAATTAATACAAAATTTATATATAGATATAAAATATAAAATATATTAATATAAAATTTATATATTTATTATTACATATAGTTATATTATTTATGTAGATAGTTACCTCTAATAGTTAAGGATGGTCTGTTCTAAATCGTGGGCCAAATATGAACGTATATGATAATAATAATAGTAATAACAATAATAGTAAAAATAATACTGCCAGTCCGGATAGCCGAGATCGCTAAGGCAGTACTCCCGTGCCGATCTTGGACGGAAGGATCGTAGTTTCAATTTCCGTGGTTTCTCCAATCAACACCAGGCGAATGCCGGAGCACGATCTTTCGAACGATTACACGATTTGCCGCGCGCGATCTTTCTTTCCTCTTCCCTTCCTATCCTTGCCACCACCCACACACACCTACACTAACACGCACTACTCCACCACCCATGCCGGAAGATATGTCGGGGACTTAGAACTTGTCCCGGCAGG
The DNA here is from genome assembly GCA_011170035.1 of Teleogryllus occipitalis. Classification (NCBI taxonomy): domain Eukaryota; kingdom Metazoa; phylum Arthropoda; class Insecta; order Orthoptera; family Gryllidae; genus Teleogryllus; species Teleogryllus occipitalis. Next base: position 143,280 of record BLKR01001939.1, read on the forward strand.
GGTGGTGCCCCGCTGGTGGGAGATACCTGGGGGACACCCCGTTAGTCGACGGTAACTCCCTTCGCAATTGAGTGGGGGGGGGGGGGAAGATCACCGCCACCGATGACTAATGACCTCGTTAGTTGACGCGCCTCAAGCAAGCAAGCGAGGAGGCATCAAGCAGCGCCTCGGGCAAGTGGTGCGCAGCTGTTCGTGCCAGAGGAGCAGCGTGGGGTCTGGCTGGAGCTCCCCCATCCTCCGGCGGCAGTAAGCGGGGTAGAACTGGCAGCCGGATGCTGGCGTCCCGTAGTCGGACGCAATCGGAGGGGAGTCGTACCGTTGTGGGACGCGAGCCATGGAGATTCGTCCTGCAGACGAAAGCGAGCACTCGTCTCGTAGTCGGACGCAAGCCGAAGGGAATCGTATCTTTGTCAAAAGCGAGCCACGGAGATTTGTCTCGCAAACGGAAGCGATCACTCGTCCCGTAGGCGGACCAAAGCCAAGGGGAGTCGTCCCGTAGTCGGACGCAATCGGAGGGGAGTCGTTCCGTTGCGGGAAGCGAGCACTAGTCCCGTAGGCGGACCAAAGCCAAGGGGAGTCGTAACATCGTGGGACGCGAGCCATGGAGAAACCTCCTGTAGACCGAAGCAAGCAAGTAGACGGACGCAAGGCGAGGGTAATCGTCCCGTAGTCGTACACAAGCCGAGGGGAGTAGTATCGTTCTCTGACGCGAGCCACGGAGATTTGTCTCGCAAACGGAAGCGAGCACTAGTCCCGTAGGCGGACCAAAGCCAAGGGGAGTCGTAACATCGTGGGACGCGAGCCATGGACAACCCTCCTGTAGACCGAAGCAAGCACGTAGACAGACGCAAGGCGAGGGTATTCGTCCCGTAGACGTACACTAGCCGAGGGGAGTCGTATCGTTGTCAGATGCGAGCCATAGTCATTGGTCCCGCAGGCGGAAGCGATCACTCGTCCCGTAGGCGGGCGCAAGCAGTAGTCTCTTGCCGCAGAGGGAAATCGTCCCAGAGTTGGACGTCGGGACGTCGGTTCCTCCGAGCAGGGAGGAACCTTTGTAGGAATCGGACGTCGTTGAGAAGAATCGTCCCGTAATCGGACGTAGGCAATAATAAACTACTGGTTTTCTCTTTCAGTTGTTTGTTTTGTAGAATTTTGAAGCCTGAATAAACTAGGTTGAAATTTCTCTATGCAAGCTTAAAACACATGTGAGTATAGACCTGCTCACCTACATATTTGTTAGAAAAAAATGGACACTTGTGTCCAATGTAATTCCAAATGCATAAAATAACCTAAAAGACAATAATAGTATAATCTCTTGTCACGAAATTAACTAAGAAATAAAAACAAATACTAAACCGAAACAAAATAATATTGACAAATAAAACCAACACAATGAAATTTTGTGAAGAAAAAATGCAAATAAGAGAATTGTATAAATTGCATACCCACGAAGAATTCAGGAACGGCACGCGGTAAGACACAATAAATTGAGTGCTGGGATTCTCATTAGCCTCTTCTATGGATTGGAAGGGCAGACGCTGGGTCCCGGCGAAGAGAGCGGAAATGAGTGCTCCAGAGTGTGCAGCCGCCAGCACCAGTGCCACCAAGTGCACACACACACAGAGCACGCGCCCAGACCACGCACGCGGCGAGGGCTGGCCTAAGAACAAAGAATTCATTCAATAATAAACTCCACATAAATCAAATTACATTTATCTCCACCAATCTTTCTCGGCACCAGCGCCACCGAGTGCGCACACACAGAGCACACGCCCAGACCACGCACACGGCGAGGGCTGACCTTTGCACACAAATAATATTGAGATCCTAAAGCTCAAAGAATCAATTGGAGGCCAATTTGCTTTCCAAAGGACAGACCTTGCTGGCAGAAGGCAGCCGACACGAAGAGCCAGGCGTCTCTGGGCGGGACGCTTCTCTGTCCTTCTACCCGCACCACAAAGGCTAGGGACAGCGCCAGGCACACGGCTGCACCAACAGCGGCTGTCCACAAGTGCGCGCTGAATGGCGTGAAGAAGTCCGTCCACTTCAGAGAACGGCGGGTGGGAAGACCCACAAATGCACCGATTCTAATCAAGACCAAGTTGTTTTGAAAAAGCAGATCAAATCCGAAGTAACAAGACAAATTTGAACCCAGGATAAATAGTAGGATAGTAATCGCAATCTCCAATTTTGTAGTTTTGAAATGTTCACTTTTTGGCATTTTCGAAAAAAAAGAAAAAACCCAAAATGGAACTATAATCATATTGTCACAATTCTTTATTACATATGAGGAGAAAATTTAAAGAAAAAATTTGGAGCAGTTTTTGAAAAACACTTTTTTAGAATGTGAATAATTTCAGAAACAAATGTAGCGAAATCAGCTCAATTGTTCAAAAAAGTGTACATGAGCTTTTTTAAAGGGTTGATTTTTCACAGCAGATTTTGTTTAAAGCAATAACCACTAAATTCAATTTTAGTGTTTTGAAATGTACACTTTATCATTTTCGATAAAACGGAACAATAGCCAAAAATGGGACAAGCTCCGTAAAATTTACGTCCCATATTATATATGAAAAGAAAATTTAAAGAAAACATTTGGAGCTGTTTTTGAGAAAAAAAATGTCTATATTTCGCGCAAAATTACACGGAAATTACATATATTTTCGAAAAATTGAACATTAACGTATTTAAACATCCGTCTTCAAGAAATAGATTTTATTAAAGAAAAAATCTCTATTTTCAATATTATAGTTGTAAGAAATCGCCAAAAAAATTTATCTATTTTCAGTTTTCAAAAATTCTGTGAATTCACCGGACATGTGACCACCACCATTTGGCGAAATGGCCAAATTTTGGCAGATGATCTTTTATTAATGGGCCCTGCTAACAAAAAAGTGTTACAAAGGTCAGTTGTTAAATTTAGAAATTTTAAAAATCCTCGAACATGTCATTACCCAGAATCTCTTTTGTATTGGTTGATACCGAAAAATCGGATGACATCAACACGTCTGTCCGTCCGTCGAACAACGCTAGCGGCTAAACCAGTCAGCGAATTTTCTCCAAAATTGATATTCCTGAATCGATCTGACTGATGTCATGTCCCCTTTAATATGAAACCGAAATTTTAATATTGCGGATACTTTACATGAAGCCCCTGGGACGTTTACCAAATTTTCAAAATAATAGCTCCATGGTTTTTAATTACATTTTATTTTTGGTTAGCGTGAATAACGTTTAAGAGAACAGTGCAGATATCATGTTCGTTGAAAAGACTAATTTTTCAAAAATTGCAAAAATTCAAAATTTTTTGGGGTCTTCCTACAACTATACAATTATCAAGTGAAACATTTTTCCTTAATAAACTGTGTTCATGAAAAACATCTAAAAATAATATCAAGTTAAATTTTTCAGAAACTACTATTTTTTGCGAAAATTGTGTCAAACAGGAATTTTTTATTTTCTTTAAACCATTTTTCCTTAACACCCACACACTTATTTATTAATTCGGGAACTTAGGTATCATAGAGGACGCTTAAAAGAATGGTGCAAGTCCAATGTTTGTTTAAATGGCTGATTTTGAGAATTTGTTTTTAAAAATTAAAAAAAGGTCGGCCTTTTTCTACCACTACAATTGCGAAGATAATTTTTTTACTGAAATGTTTTCATCGAAACAAATATCTTCAAATAAGGTCATCTTAAATTTTCCGATAACATGAGAATCTTTTGTGTAATTTCGCGACATAGTCGCCCGTTCCGAATTTACTGTGCTTCCTGAACGTAATTCCAGGAAGTTGAGGTAAGTTAGAATTTGTATATAATTTCGTATTTCTTTGATAATTTCTAACATTCGAGCTTTCCCTATGCATTTGTATATTAATCTTTTAGAAATTATTTAAAACGTATTTGAAATATATGAAACAAAGTTTCCCAGCCTTCAGGGAATTTCCGATTGGAATTCAGTGTCTCTGTAAGAATGAATCGGGAGATTATTTTCGTGAATTACGTCTTATTGTTGGAACATGATTTTCCTGTATGAAAAGCAGTTATAGTTGTCAAATTTGTGATGATATTTGCTTGAAAATATTTAGTTTTTGCTCCATATGTTCTACGATTTGTAATGAGTATTAAAAAAAACCATGATTGGGATGTGTTAATTCGGAGAGAAATTGCGGTATAAATAGTATTACATAACTGTTACTAAATCCGAGGAAGTATGAGGGGTTTTAGCAACTCTAGTTTTGTTATTAGATCCCGACAATAAGAGTTTTTCTGACGAAAATTGTGCCGTTTCCGGTTTACTTAACTTTCCCTTCCTACAAAGAACTTTGTAAGGCGAGGAAATAATAATAATAACAATAATAATAATAATAATAATAATAATAATAATAATAATAATAAAATATTTTTAGAGTAAAATGTTTTAAATATGTGTAGAAATTAAACATTTATTATAAAATAATAGACATTTGTTGAATTGTAACAAGTGTGGAATTATTCATAGTCAATATTTTCGATAAGTACATGTTTACCCGTTTACCTTTGATTCTGGACGGTGTCGGTAAAATCAGCTTCGTCCAATCGTCGAGGAGTTATTGACATTTCACAAAGGGCCACATCGGCGGTTTGTTCGACTAATTCCTTCATTATTCCAAACCACGATCCATTATCATATAAATCACCATATTTTGCGTAGTCACGACGACCCCAATAATATCTGTAAAATACTTGCGTCGTTATTTGGAATTTAGAGTATTCTCGTAACTTGTATCGTGATCATGTAGTGAACATGTTTTAGGGTTCAAATTACAAAATATTATTTTATCTCTTATTGCAGCCTGATTCAATTTTCCTTTTCAGAATATTTCTCTTGATAATGTAGACTGAAAATGGCTGGAAAGAAATTAGAAATTGTTATCTTTGTGAGAAATAATTCTCTCGGTCACATGTCAGACTGATTTTATTATAGAGCTTTGAATAATTTTACTTAAATGATGCTTATTGCCAAATGTAGTATTTAACATTGTTCATTGTTGTCTAGACATATGTTGCATTGTAAACTTAGAAGTATTAATATTACCAAGTCTTATTATGAAACTAGTGGTGACAAAACGGCACGTGACTTCCCGCATTATTTCTAACATTTGCTATTTTCGAAAATTTAGAGATTTCAACGAAAATGAGAAATGTGCCATTCTTTTAAACACCCGTTGTTCTATCTGTGAAAAAAAATCAAGGAAAAATTTTAGCATTTTTATAATCAGTGTTATTTAAAATTAGCAATAAATTCAAGAAGAAATTATGCGAAAACTACTTTCTTTCAATATAATTCACGTGAATTTTCTTTATCGATTTTATTTTTAAGACAAAAATCTATATCTTGAATTTGTAGTTTTACAATGTTACCTTTTTGCAATTTTCGAAAATATAAAGAGTTTGTCCGGAAATAGGACCAGAACCATCATTCCTTGATTCATAAGAGAATAAAATTGAATAAAAAATTTGAAGCCGTTTGTAAGAAAATATTTGTTTAAAAATAGCCTAAATTGTAAATTGTAAAATTACGCGAATACTACTCTTACATAGAACTTATATACCTGACGTTATTTCAAGAACGGTCTTTGAAATTTTTCGGCCTCCTAATTGAAGAAGTCAATAGGACTTTATGTAATCATAGAAGAGTGGTTTTTGTTTGTATATTTTCGTTGAAAAATTTGGAATACTTTTCCGGAACTTGTCGATGGCCATATCTGAAAAATTGCAATTTTGAGCTCATTATCATAGAAAGTATTTGAGATTTCGAAAACGTCAAAGAACCGTTTGAAACATTTTAACTCACAAATGTAAATATGTATTAACGAATAGTTAATAAATTATCTGTTCAAATAGTTCTCAATTGATCGGAACGAAAAGGAGGTTTTGGGAATTTGAAAGAGATATTTTGAATTTTGAGGGTAGTTTTACGAAGTCACAAAACATTTTCAGAATTTTCTAAAAAAATTAACATAATATTTTGACTGAACTTTGTTCTCGGATAGAGAAAGTCGCTTAAGAGAATGGTGCAGATCTTCGTAGAAATCCCGGATTTTTCGATAATCGCAAAAATGTAATTTTTTGCGCGTCTTGCCACAACAAATATCCTGAAGATACTGATTGTTTCAGAGTGAAATATGTTCTTTGAAGACAAACCTTTAAATAAGGTTATGTAAAATTTTTCCAAAATGTGAGTAACTTTTGTGTTATTTTGGACAAAATGTGGGCAATTTTAATACTTTTAAACAATTTTTTTATATTGAATACTCCCCAGTCGATCTGGCCCCACTCGAAGCTCTGTAATTTTTAAATAACATTGTTCAAGTTCTGGCAGTACTTTACATGAAGCTCTTGGGACATTTTTAAAAAGTTCTCAAAAATGACCCCAAATTTTTCTTGGTTTTTTCTCTCAGCTGATTTTTTCTAAAATTGATATTCTCCGATCGAACTAAATGAACTCACGACTATGCGAGCTTGAAACAGATACTTTGATTTTTGAGAGTACTACCTTACATAAAGTCTCAAAAATATTTTCAATTTTTTCTCAATATGTCTCCAAATATTTTTATCAAACTATGTCCTCGGATGACGAAAAGAAAAATTAATAATGCTTAAGCGTTTAAACTTAACGTTTAGGCTTAAACGTGAAGTTCTCATGTTCATTGAAATAACTGATTTTTCGAAAAGTGCAAGTCTTTGGGCGTTTTCCTTTAACTACAATAATGAAAATTGACATTTTCTCCTTAATGAAAGTTGGTTTTCAAAGACATCTTTTAAAATAAGGTCATGTTCAGATTTTTAAAATTATGAGTCGTTTTCGTGCAATTTTGTGAAAAATATAGTCAATAAAATTTTTTAAAACAATTTTTTTTCAAAATTTTTTTCTTTAAATTATCTCATCGTATGTATCAAGAGGCGGTAATAAAATATAGTGCTAATCACAATTTCGGCGAATTCTCCGTATTTTTGAAAGTTGCAAAATATTAACATTTCAAGACAACAAAGTTGATGTTAGAAATCTTTGCCTTAAACGAAGTTTCTAAAAATTCAGTTCCTACAATAAAGTTATGCACAATGTTTTTGCAAAAAAATGTGTAATTTATCCCTAAAATTTATGCAATATCTAAAAACAATTCTTCCAAAACCATTTCAAACTTTTCCATTAAATGTTCTCCTTATATATATATATATATATATATATATATATATATATATATATATATATATATATATAACAAAAAATGGTATAAAGACAGTGCTAGTCTAATTTTTGGTAAACTGTCCGTATTTTCGAAAATTACAAAAATTGCAAAAAGTTAACATTTCAAAACTTAAAAATTGAAAATAGCAATTATTTCTTTAAACAATGTCCATTCTAAAAAATTAGCAATTAGCAAGACGGTCATGTACATTTTTTTGAAAAATTGAAGTTTTGAAAGAATCACATCTTTAAGCGTCAGCCCGAGTTCGAAACTCACAGAGTTTCCATAGCTAATAGGTAAGTCTCACAGCGAGTTAACTCGAGGGACCTGAGTTCGAGTATTGGTGCGAAATAAATGTTTTGCTGATTGAAAACACTTTTGCAGGTTTTTGTAGTAGAATAATACAGCGGAGCAGTTACAAGTACAGCGAGAAAAATGTGTTATAGCACAACTAGATTATTGTGAAGTAGATCTTTCAGCTTTAGCCAAACAATTATAATATGAATTATTAATAATTTTATTAATTTAAGATTTTTTTGAAGTTTACAATATAAAGAGGATCGACTCGTGCGTCAGAGGAAGAAATAAACTATTTAAAATTATAAATACTTAAACGCAAAACATATAGTTCTAACGTATCGAAAGCACACTAAATATCACGATAAAAATGAATTATCAAATATGGAAGTGAAAAAAAAGTATTAACATGAATAATTACGTGAAGTTGTTGAATGCTGCCATCGTGCTCCATATTTCTTCATACAAGCGCACGTAAAAATGTCTCTCCGCTTCTGTTGCAATTCGCTCATCTAAAAGCCACTGAAAAAAATTTGTAAATTGAGCAAGGAACACAAATATTTTTATACTTTTTTTAATTATCAGTATCCTTTATCATTGTTTTTGAAACTATGTTTTTACACACTCTTGCAGTATTTATGATTCTTATTCAGAATAATTATCTCCGACAATACTCTCTGTTTCTCAAAACTTGACACAGCAACGTTCAACATTATCAATAATTATCTTATATGCTTGTCTTGGTCCGTTTTACAATTTTTAAATTTATTTTTTATTGATTGTGTTAAGAATTCTTAGATTAAGAGAAGATTAAGATTCTTAAGAATTAAATGCTCGAGTCTCATTCTAAAAACCTTATTAACAATATATACACTCACAGACTGCATTATCATAACTGGCAGAGAGGCGCCGTTCTCTTGAAATATATATATATATATATATATATATATATATATATATATATATATATATATACACACCACATAGATGACGTCACTGCGCAGGACTATAGCCATTGTAATATTCCAGAACACAATTAACGGAACATTCTCGATATAAAATACTACATAATTTAATAGACTGGTCATCCCGAAAACTATAAACGTGGTGATTTCATAACAGACCAATTCATCATTTATTAAATAATTTTACACTTAATGTTAACAAAACTGGTCTCTTGCAATGTTAATTGTTTAGATATTGGTATGGTATTGGTACTATTGGTTGGCGGTTGTGATGGAGTAAGATTCCAGGGGTGAGAAATGATTATTTATCGTAAAGATATGCACAAGACCCTCTCCTCTTCTAAGAATGATGTCAATTTCATTTTTTATTAATAATTTAATGACAATATCACGATGAAAACTTTAGGGGTTAAGGTTAAATGATAGATGCTGTAAACCACATTGGGGAAGCGTAGGTTAAAATAGTGTGAATGATAGTTTTGTATAATAGAATGATGTTTGAAACTAATTGTTCTACAACTACATACAGATATTACTCCGTCAAGTTTACCAGACCTAATCAAACTTATTCTATACTGAAAATGATTTTTTTAAATACATATTCTCCAGTTCATCTCTCCCAAAAACATTAGGTAATGCAAATTTGAAAGATTAGATTTACGTTTCAGTTGTGTTACAAAAACCTTTTTGTGGAATTGTGAACTAAACAAGTGTTTCTACACCCACACATACATTCTTGTGTTACTGGTAACGGTTAAGTAATATTAATTTCTCGTATACGTACGCATAATTATTAAGTATTTCTCGTGTGTCTTCTTAATATTCTATGAGCGGCTAAAATATTTTATTCAATTATACATTGGTTTACAGCTTCAAAACATCAACAAAAGATGTCTTATTACAAATAGCGTTTTTCTCGGTTAATGTCAATACTCACTAATCCAGAGACGGCCCTGAAGGTGACGCCCCTGAGGTCTGCCCTTGAGCGCAGGCGGCGCGAGGGCGGCGCAGGCGGCGGGCGCACGCCCCCGCCCCCGCCCCCGCCCGGCCACCACGCGCCCAGCGGCCGCAGCTCCAGCGGCCGGCCTGCGCCCGCGCGCCACGCCTCGCCCAGCCGCACCTCCGGGCCCCGCCCACCAACACGCCACTGCGCCAGCAGCAGCGCGCTGTCGAAGCGCAGCGGCGCGCGCGCCAGCAGGCGGCGGGTGGCGCCACGCGCCAACGCCAGCACCATCGCACAAGGACAAGGCTGCAGCTGGCGGAGAAGGCGCGCGCCCGCCGCGCCCGCGGGCAGCAGCGCCGCCGGCCGCCCGCTGTTGGCTTGGCTGCGCAGACGCTGCCACGCCGCCGCGCCGCCCGCCGCCGCGCGCAGGCCTCTGGCGTGCAGCAGGCGCTGCAGGCGCAGCAGGCGGCGCTGCTCGGCCAGCGCGGGGCGCGGCGGCGCCGCCAGCAGCAGCGCGGCGTGGGCGCCCAACTCGGGCACGCGCCCCTCCGCCGCCAGCGACGCCGTCCACGCCTCGTCCCACTCCATTGCCTGAGGAGAGTCTTCTTTCTCTATTTCTACGATTGCAGTCTGATGCTTCGTTTCTATTTTATTCTTCGTGGTTGAACGTTTTTCATCGTCCTTTACTTTCTCGAATACATCGATAACAGAACAACCATTCCAGTTTTTGTGGTAGTTATTTAATAATTTCATCCAGGGCGAAGTATTGCTAATTGCAATGACATGATAAGCAAAGAGCAAAGGATGGAATGCAAATACCAGGCTACATCTAAGCCACGAGAACTCCATTTCGGAAGTTGCATTTCTATCCCTTTTACATTGTTCTTTTTCTTTCTTAATAGAAATTAGAGAAATCGCTTACTGTTCAGAAAAAGGGTTGATCTTGAACTTCCAATGTCTTGATCTTCATTGGTTTGAAAGAAGAAAAATGGGACGAAAACTTGGAAACATCCGTTACGTATAATCATTGTTTTTGAACACACATTCTTCGGATGTTTTATTTCATGTATTCTATGGTATTAGTATTTTCTATTGAGAAGGTCTTTAGAAATTCTTGATTTAAAGAAATACTTCCTTAAAATCAGTTATTTTTAAAACTTATTAAATAATCTTTTCTTCCAAAACAGCATTCGTTTAAGAATTAGGCCGTGTCAATAAAGCAACTGTTAAACCATGAATGGCTTCTACATGATTAAAACAACTTGCGCTTTTAATGTATTGGGGGCGATTGTATGAAATGTTTTGTGGACAGACAATGACTCACAGTATTGATAAAACATCCCATGCTATTTGCTAGAGTAAATATAACGTCTTTTAATTTATGAAATGGGGCCACTATATTCAATGTCTAAAGCATTCAGAAAGCGAGGTATAATATCATTGAGTTTAATCTTTACTGAAAAAGTGCGATCTACACTTGAGGTGACAGAAATGAAATTACCGTATTTAAAAACTTAAGTATTTATTTTGTTAAACTTGGGACATTTAATGTATTGGAATTGAATCTCGTACTATTTTAATTTTGGTATAACATTTTCTAAGAAAAATAACGATAGTTTTACTAGACTTCACCCTTCACAGAATGTGAATACATGTGTTTTTGTCTAATTATTTAAAATTATGATCTAAGTAAGCTAACCCATGAAAGCATAATTAACCGTATTATTTTACTAGATTCATTTTAAGAAAAATATTTCATCAATATGTCTCCCTCAGACAAAATAAAATAGTTCAACACAATGCCTTGTTAAGACTTACGCACAGTATCTAGCAATAGTCAACAATTTTGTCAACTTTCAACTAAAAAAATTACAATCTAATAAAACATTAAAATATGTAATTAACTAAACAAGTGTATAAATGGGGGTGAAATTTTCCGAATGCTATGAACAAGAAAACAAGCGACGATAGGGGCGAATTTTCCTATGTACTACTGGTGCTTTCATACCACTTTATCCAAACGCTCTGTTCAATTTTTTTTTTCGTTTCCATTTACGAATAATTTAAATTTTGAAAAATTCAAGCACATCTTTATCATTCGGGGCATGTATTTTATGACGTCGTATTGTTTCTGGAAAAGTCCTATTTTAGTGGGCCATGTATTGTGTACTTACGATCACCATGGTGACTTAAAGGTTAATGAAATGTTGGCAAATTAAAGACATTTACTCTGGATGAAATATAACCGTAAACTGTCTAAGCGATGGAAAAGTACTTGCAACGAACCGTTAAGACTGGTATGAGAGAAAATGACTGGTATGGGACAAGTAAAGGATGAAAAGTAAAAAAATAAAAAGACTCACTTACGGCTTACTCACTTACGTACGACACGGCGTACATTTTCGAACGGGTAAATAAAACTGATGTTTATATTTCTTTTATGTACTAGTTTATATGTTATTACAATAGTTATTATTGTTATTATTATTATTATTATTATTATTATTAATATTATTATATGTACTTTTTAATATGGATTAGTTTATATAGGTGTGTAATATGTGATTTACATTTTTTGTTAACGGTTCATTCCCGACAGAAGATATCTTTTCCATGTCCATGTTACAGTGAGTTAATTACAGAATTTTTATCCTTTTTCGGTATTCTGATTGGTAGTTGTGGAGTTTTAATTGCACGGAAGAGTGGTAATTCAATATCAATAATTATATCACGCGTTCAATTATTATTGATATTGAAATAAAACTTTTAGAAATTAACTTCTGTTCACGTATACAACGTGGATTTCCATAAGCTTTCTGTTATTAACCACAGTTATTAACGAGCAGACATCATAGAAACAGAAACAAGAATGGAAAAACTGTCTCTGTAGTGTGGGTTCTGTGCCGAGACTTTGTAATCTGAAGCCGGTATTGGATCCCAGTCATTATCAAAGGGACGATTTTTTAATTTTTTTGCTCGAGTGGAGAAAAATGCGTTGTAAACTTTCGAAATTGCAGATCTTCAATAATTGCAAATTTGAATCTCTCATGCTTATGTTATCAAAGAGAGTGTTTCAGATATTGCTGAAGAATCAGATGGACATCATTTGTAATATCTTTGTACCACTAACCGTTGCAGAAAAACGTGAGGGTGTTTTTGAAGAACCAAGAATTTTGGTAGTTAAACCGAATTTGGGTAGATTCAGTTTTTATGTTTTCCGTTATAAGAGTGTGTTATGGAATTAGATACATTTTATTAATAATTTAACACACAGGCGTTTTTTACACTCAAAAACAAGTAGTCAAAACATTTTTTCTTGTCTATATTGCTACTGCCACCAATTTTTTAATTAATATACCAACGTCCCGGCAGACCCTTAAGGTGTGGCGCATCAATCACCTGACTGCCATGAAAATGAGTATAGATGATTGTTAAGAAAAGAAATTGGCAACCAACCTGTTTTTTCTTGGTCAGAATTTTACCTATATCAGCTTAAAAAATATTTTTTTAGGAATTGTTTGTATTTAGATCTCAAGACAATGGGAAAATTACTCGGTTACAAAAATTGAACATGAAAAGAATTTCAGAACCAAAATTACATACATTTAAAAACAACGAAACAAATGGAATTACAAAACACATGTAAATTGCAAAACACCCACAAAAGAAAAAAACACAAAACACACAAGAGAACTCAAGTAGTTGAAGATAAACACTTCACATTATAATTAATCACTTTTTGGATTTACGCAAGACTCTCATAACGTTGGATCCATCCCATCCTCACACAAGAAGCATTGGGTCTCCCGGGGAATCACATTGCGAGAGCTGAAAAAACCGCACGCGTAGCGGTTGACCCTGCATCTCCCTGACTGCCATTTTGTTTACCGTGAAACGCCGAATTACGACATGTGAAGAGCTCCGAGCGCCTACCCTAATCCCTTAGCACACATCATAATCCAATCACGGCAGCCTATACATCTGCTGCTACATGGTCTCTCATCCAAACGGTCGAGAGGAACTTTGCCGGCCATTAGAAAAGATTATGCAGAAATGGGTCACCAAGAAAAGGTGCTCTAAGGCAATGAACACCTACCACCAACATTGGAATTCTCATAAAATCCCAAGTTAGAAAGGAGAGGGGGAAACTTTGCGAAGAAGCAGCGTGCGCGGCAAAAAAATTCATTTCCGCCGAGTGGGAACGAAAATTCTCCGTGAATTTTCCTTATTCCGTTGAACGTAGACAAATATTATTACACCTCTGGCGTGAATTCCGCTGAACACGGACCAAAAATTCTACAAGTTTTGACATAAAAAATTCATTTTGAATTCATACCGTGTAGAATAGACGAAAAGATCAGCAGTTCGGCTACCATCTGCAAAGGTTCACTTCGTTACACTAACGGCAGCATGACATGGGAAAGTGGCTTTCAACGGCCTCTCTCGGCTGATTGTTTGATTGTTAGTGATTTTGGGCGCGTCAACAACTAGAGTCAACTACTCTCGTAACTATAGTGCATGCTTTTTTCTGGCCAGTTGGCGGTAGTCTTCCCCCAATGAATGGCGTGATCCGGCGCCAACCTACCTTCGGTTTTCGGAGTTTTCCCAACCAGGTATCTCCCATCAGTGGGGCACCACCCCAGCCGGGAAAAGCTCTAAGCCCCCGACCCGTCTCCCGGCATGTGCAGTAGTGAAATGCATATTAATGTAGGTGTCTGTGTAAAGGGTGAGGGTAGGGCAAGGAAAAGGAAGGAAAGATTGCCCGTTTGTTAAAGTAATTCGGCGGCATTCGCCTGGTATTGATCAGAAAAACACAGAAAACTATCAATCAGAGCAGGCGGCCACTAGAATTCTTCGCCGGAGAGAGTCTCAACTCGACCTAGATCACAAGCTAACGTGAAAAATCTTGCCACCTTCGGAACTCGAACTTAGGATCTCCCGCTCAGAGTGACTGCAGTGACCAGTTAATGCCTTGAGCCATCTTTCCCGGTCCTCCCTTGGCGTCAGTGCGGCATCCGCGTCTTCACCACCACACTGAAAGGGGCTTCGTCAGTAAACTGGTTGAGTTCTAGGTCTGCTGCCAAAATCAATCAGCAGGAGAGTGCGAGACAGCCTGCCTTGCGGGAAGGGCAGCGTAAACAACAATCATCACCTTTTCCTTTCGGCGCTATCAACAGCAGCGAAGTGGACTCGACGTGCGAGGCTTCTCGGTACGAAGACTTTGGCATGCACCACTCGAGGGCCAGGATAAGCAGCGCCAGCAGCGCGCCGGTGGCGAAGGCACGAAACACGGGCGCCACGTCCCCCAGGCGCACGGCCGGCTGCGAGGCCTCGTCCTGGCGCTGGAGTTATTGCGGCTTCAAGAGACATTGGAGAGATGTGCGAGTTGTTGGCCGTTGCGTTGGGTGGGAGCCCCCAGGCGGCGTTCGAGGGCCAGGATAAGCAGCGCCAGCAGCGCGCCGGCGGCGAAGGCAGGAAAAAGAGGCACGACGTCCCCCAGGCGCACGGCCGGCTGCGAGGTCTCCTGTATGTGCGGATGCAGGCGTGGCTTGTGGTGCTGCAGCACGCGTGTCAGCACGCCCGTTCGTCGCATACGCCGCAAGCTGCAGCACGTAGTAATAGTTCTTGAACAACTGTGCTCTTAC
The DNA here is from genome assembly GCA_011170035.1 of Teleogryllus occipitalis. NCBI lineage: Eukaryota > Metazoa > Arthropoda > Insecta > Orthoptera > Gryllidae > Teleogryllus > Teleogryllus occipitalis. The sequence continues at coordinate 158,362 of BLKR01001939.1, forward strand.
ACTCTCCTGGCTTGTCAGATGTCAGAAAATTAAACTCCGGTGAAGTTTTGAAATAACAAAGAATTCTGAAAAATGGCGTGGATATCATCGTATACATTTCATTTATCCCTATTCTTTCTAGGTTTAAAGAAAACATTTGAAACAGTTTTTGAGAAATTCGTGTTTCTGATATTCTTATTTGTATATTTTACTCATTATTGCCCTAAAACTTCCAAAATATTCCAAAAAGCTATATGATGTTTTTAAAATAAATAAAAATGGAGCCCAAATTTTATTTGATGCAAAAATATCTATTTTCTATGTTGTAATTGTGTGAAGTCGCGGAAAAACTGAACTTAGGCAATTTTCGAAAAACCAGAGATTGAAGCGAAAATGAAACGCGCTCTATTCTCTTAAGCGTTCGTTACTCTATGTAAAGACAAAGTTTGGAGTTCTTTATTTTTTTAAAATTTGAAAACATCTTACGGGCTTCATGAAAAACACACGCGGAAATTAAAATATCGGTTTCAAAATCAAGGGGCTCTGACATTAGCCAGATTGATTGGCTTGGCAAAGCTTTAGAGTGAACAAAGCAATTATTGCTTGCCCTACTTTTCGAGTTACATATAGAAGATGTTGTTAAATGTTTCTAATCTTTTAAGTACTCAAGAAGGGAAACCCTGTGAATTAGCTCAAGCACGTTACTAAGATATTTTAAATGTTAGATTAATGTATTTTAATGGCTAGTGGATCATAACAGAAATTAAATTAGGCAGGAAACCTTTTACTTACTAGTAGCTGAAAAGTTGGACGAAGGGGTTCCTTTTGGTGAGTGCAATGGCTATCGGGTTGGATACCTCGGCGGAGGGCAGTTTTTCTAGGACGCAAGGAAGTCTAGACACTAGGAACGGTAACACGTCGTGGGAGACCAATGCTACAGTCCGCTGATCAACGCAAATTTTTTCAACAATGTCAGCCTGAAACAGCAGCGCTTCTCCTTTCAGCGACTTTACATAATGTGTTAATCCGATCAAATTGGCTTCTAAACCCTAAAAATAAAGAATAATGTTTTGTTAAATATTCATATAGCGATAAATGAAACTTTTTACTAAACTTTTCACATACAGCGATGAAAGTAACTATGTTTGAAGACGGATAAAAGGAAGTTATAACTTAACAGCTAATAGTTTTACACTTGCAGAAAGGAGAGTAATATATTTTAATGTAGCTTAACACATTAAAAATATATGAACAATTTTATAATACTCCTTGCTTATTGGCACTGTGAAAAAGTCGCACAATACGAATAATAATAATAATAATAATAATAATAATAATAATAATAATAATAATAATAATAATAATAATAATAAATACAACAACATATTCAGTGTGGTATAGCATGAGTCAGGGGAGTGTTCCGACGCCCTCGACGGCAGCGCCCGTGTTTGGTCAGGGGAGGAGACCAGGCACAACGGCAGAGCAGGGAGGCATCGAGCAGCGCCTCGAGCAAGTGGTGCCCAGCGGTACGAACCGAAGGAGCAGCGTGGGTTCTGGAGCCCCCCCCCCCCCGACGATCGTCATCAGTGAGAGAGATGGCAGTCGGAAGCAGTCGCCCCGTAGTCGGACGCAAGTAAAGGAGAGCAGTCCCGTTGTCGAACGCGATCCGTGCAGAATCGTCCCGCAGACAGACGCAAGCATTCGTCCCGTGATCGGACGCGAGATAAAAGAAACCGTCCCGTTGTCGGACGAGAGTAGAAAGATCGTCCCGGAGTCGGAGACGAGCAGTGTTTGGAGTCGTAGACGAGCAGTGTTATAATCCCGGGGTCAAAAGACGGCGGAGAGAATACCTCTCTTTTGTCGGATGTGTGCAGTAAGTTGTGTACTTCGGTTGTTTCAGTTTTGGAATCTTCTAGATAGAATAAACTGATCTGTTATTCCAGTACGCTTGCTAGTAACCTGCGTATAATAGCCCTAGTCACTTCGAAATCCGTTAGAGAAAAGTGAACAAATAATTCAGCTCAAAAAATTGATATTAGAAGCAAGCAGCGGATAAAAATGAAATTCAAAATTAATAAAATGATACATAATTTAGTAATCGTGTAATGCACGGTCACCAAATTACAAAGATATGTAAGCAAAGAAGAAATAGAAAAAATAGTTATTGACAAATAACAAAAGGCAATGCTGTTTTACGAACAAAAATTCCAAACAAGAGCGATAGTATACGATACATACCCAAGAAGAATTGAAGAACGGGACGTTGAAAGTCACAATAAATTGAGTGCTAGGATTCTCATTAGCCTCTTCTATGGATTGAAAGGGCAGACGCTGGGGCCCGGCGAAGAGAGCGGAAATGAGTGATCCAGAGTGTGCAGCCGCCAACACCAGCGCCACCAAGTGCGCACACAAACACAGCATGCGTCCAGACCACGCTCGCGGCGAAGGCTGACCTAAGAACAAAACATTCATTCAATATTCAACTCCACATAAAACAACTTTCACTTATCTTTGTCACTGGTTCTCAGCACCAACACTACCAAAGTACGCACAATCACAGAGCACGCCCCGCAGACCACGCACGAGGCGAAGGCTGACCTAAGAACGAAATATTGATTGAGTATTGAACTCTACATCTCGGACCCTTGAGATGAAAGAATCAATTAGTGATCGAATTGTTTTCCAAAAGACAGACCTTGCTGGCAGAAGGCAGCCGACTCGAAGAGCCAGGCTCTGGGCGTGACGCTTCTCTGTCCTTCCACCTGCACCACAAAGGCTGGGGACAGCGCCAGGCACACGGCTGCACGAACAGCGGCTGTCCACAAGTGCGTGCTTGAGATGAAAGAATCAATTAGTGGTGAATTTGCTTTCCAAAGGACAGACCTTGCTGGCAGAAGGCAGCCGACACGAAGAGCCAGGCGTCTCTGGGCGTGACGCTTCTCTGTCCTTCTACCCGCACCACAAAGGCTAGGGACAGCGCCAGGCACACAGCTGCACCAACAGCGGCTATCCAAAAGGGAGCGCTTGAGATGAAAGAAACAATTAGTGATCAAATTGTTTTCCAATGGACAGACCTTGCTGGCAGAAGGCAGCCGACTCGAAGAGCCAGGCTCTGGGCGTGACGCTTCTCTGTCCTTCCACCGCACCACAAAGGTTAGGGGCAGCGCCAGGCACACGGCTGCACGAACAGCGGCTGTCCACAAGTGCGTGCTTGAGATGAAAGAATCAATTAGTGGTGAATTTGCTTTCCAAAGGACAGACCTTGCTGGCAGAAGGCAGCCGACACGAAGAGCCAGGCGTCTCTGGGCGTGACGCTTCTCTGTCCTTCTACCCGCACCACAAAGGCTAGGGACAGCGCCAGGCACACGGCTGCACCAACAGCGGCTGTCCACAAGTGAGAGCTTGAGATGAAAGAATCAATTAGTGATGAATTTGATTTCCGAAGGACAGACCTTGCTGGCAGAAGGCAGCCGACACGAAGAGCCAGGCGTCTCTGGGCGTGACGCTTCTCTGCCCTTCCACCCGCACCACAAAGGCTAGGGACAGCGCCAGGCACACGGCTGCACCAACAGCGGCTGTCCACAAGTGCGCGCTGAACGGAGTGAAGAAGTCCGTCCACTTTAGAGAACGGCGGGTGGGAAGACCCATGAAGGCGCCAATCCTAAACACGGCCAGGTAGGATTAAAAAACTGTGGTATAATCCAAAGAGATAAGACAAATTTCAGCCAATCAGAAAAAGGAGGACAGAATTGCTTACATTACGCGTGTAAATCAATATGTCCTTTGTATCTCCGAATGTTACGCCCACTATGAAAAGGTATTGATCTGTTTGATTAAAATTATGTACATACATACCAAACGGTAAATAATATATTTATATCAATTATAATGAATTCTCATAGAGTAATATTTTAAAATAACCGATCAAAGGCTGTAAAATAATAATTATCTGTTGAATTTTAACAACTGTGGAATAGTTCACAGGTAATATAAGATTGGACATCGAAAAGTAGTTGATGTTTACCTTTGATCCTTGATGGTGTCAGTAAAATCAATTTCGTCTAACCGTCGAGGTGTTATTGACATGTCACAAAGGGCGACATCAGCGGTTTGTTCGGCTAATTCCTTCATTATTCCAAACCACGATCCATTCTCAAGTAAATCACCATATTTCGTGTAGTTGCGAGGACCCCAATAATATCTGTAAAATAGTCGTGTCGTAATTTGGAATCCAGAATATTTTCGTTTCATTTGTCATGATCACGTAGTGAATATGATTGAGTGGTCAGTATACAAAAAAGTCACTCATAGCTTTATGTCCAGCCTGTTTTGTTTTGTCCAGCCTGTTTTTTAAAATATTTCTCCTGATAATGTAGTCTCAAAATGACAGGAAAAGGTTTAGAAATAGTTTCACAAAACATGCATTCTAACTACACAAGGTGTTATAGGAAGTAATACTTTTGTGTAGGAACACGACTTATCCACTTTTTAAATTCTAGGGCCTGGTAATATAAGTTTTTCTGTTGAAAATTTCCCTTTTTGGGACGCACAATTACAGTCAGACACGCTCTACTCACTACGTAAGGGCGAGAAAGTAAAAATAGTCACACCACTGGGGCTTTAAGAGACCTTTAACCGACGTGTTCTCTCTTGCTTCCTATGAAGAAATTCTCCCTCTTGAGGGATTCGTCGGGTGCAAGGAAAATTAAGCGAGATTTCGCCGCCGAGAGGGATTGAACTGCTTCAACGATGCACTTAAATTGTTCAAATACAATTTTTTAATATGAAAATACCTGCCAGGGGGTGATACTCTAAGCAATTTGAGAGAAAAGTGCCAAAGTTGAATTCTGCAATTTACTTTATCCCATAGACTCTATCTTACAAAGGCACTTATGAATTACATCCAACTTTCTTTATCGGTATATATATATATATATATATATATATATATATATATATATATAAACGCACCGCGTTTCTGAACATAGACGCGGGTGCCAACATGGTTTAAACAGCGCGGTAGGCCGTTCCGGGCGGACTCGGCCGAGCAAGAGAGTGTCCCGCGGCAAGCGAGACGAAACAAACGCGAAGTACGAGACTTCGACAGTTGAGGAGAGTATCGTGGGAACGACGGCAGTCGGAAGGTGGAGTCGAAGAGGAAGAGTTAACGGACGGTAGTGCGGAAAGCTAATGATGGCGGTGATGAAAAATAGTTGAGAGGAATCCGATGACATCGAGCAGAAATCGAAATGTAGGACAATGAGAAACAGTAAGAACTATTAATTGATCTCGAGTTAAGTGATATACAGTAAAGATTAAACGGCGTGAGGCGAGGGAAGTGATGAGTGTATAGACACGTGTACGACAAAGGCAGCATGAGTGAAACGAACATAGCGATACAGCATCGGCGGGCCTAACAAACGAATTTGGAAGAATTGGAAATGAGGACGGCTGCTGATCTGGCGGCGAGTGGTCATCGCCGTGCCCGGCGAAGCACGACTGCGGCGTGGGATTTGCACCGGCGGCCGGGTAGAAGCGGCGGGGGCAAGCGCCATTGCGAAACGGCCCCGACTCGTCACATCGCGCCAGCGCATCCGGAGTTGGTGAGCTCGAAGGAATTCCAGACGCAGCAAAACCAGTAAGACTGTTACCAGAAGGAACTTATTATTAGGCGGTAAAAGAATCAAGTGAGTTGGGAAAGGGAGTAGACGATTGTGAGTGGGGGTATTAGATGAGGGAATTTGCCATGTAATGATAAATAATCTAATTTGATGTAGAGAATAGAAAGGGTATTTTGGAAGGGTACACATTGTCTGTAAATAGAGTAAGTATTGAAATAACGAGGTGATTATGAATCAGTGCATGTAAAGGGAGCTCCCATTTACAGTATGAAGTGTAAAGTTAAGACAGAAAGAAAGTGTTCATTAGCAATATTTACGTAGTTAGTAAGAAAATTGTTCATGTTTGTCAGTACCGTGAGAAAGTTATTAATGCTAAACATTATTTTGTTTACCTTCTACACATTCAATGGAACGATGTTTTTGTAATATCTATTCTCTTTTCTGGGAATAAAGCACACTGTGTATTTACATTAAAAGTAATTTTTTCATTGTTTGTGCATGCACTCAGAGTCCATTCGCAAGGAAGAATACCTGACCCCTTTTACAAATTTACAGTAGAATAGGACCGAATCGCCGGTCCGTCACTATATATATATATATATATATATATATATATATATATATATATATATACACATATATATACATATACACGAATATAAGACTTGTGGTTTCTTTACAACAAAAACTGCAGTGGAAAAGAGAAAATGGGAAACAATTTGCAAATGTAACTTAATTTCTAATGTAAATTATAAAAGTTCAATGGTATTTTGGGAAACAGAATTTGGAGCAAGGTATAACACTTTTTTAAAATTTCCCATTTGCAGAAGGGTTCATGACACAGTATTATTGTCAATTTACACGCTTGCATACTTACGTTTGAAGTTAAACTTGTACAAAATATATGTACGTGGTGTTTCTTGTGAACAATGTACGACCTATTTTTGAAACTTTTTTATTGTAAACTAGATCTTTCTGCATTAGCCAGACAATTATTATTTGCACCTCACACACAAACATCCACTGAATTAAGATACTATGACGTTAACAATTATAAATATAGAGGTTTGAGGCCTGAATCGGAGAAAGAAATAAACTAATTAAAATAGTAAATAAAAGAACACAAAAAATATAATCGAAGACTTGAAATTAAAAAAAGTATGTAAGTGTAATTTTCGTACTTTCGACAAAAATTAGTTTACATCTACGTTAAATGTATTGGCACATACAACTCCTGCCGTTTATAATCATCCCGTATCACTATCAAGAAATGGGTCTGGACTTAGGTTCTTATTTATGTTAATTATAGGGCTTGATTCACTCATCATTATTCTGATAAAAAAGTAAATTTAACTTAAATGGCACTTACACCTTTTTACTTAAAGTCTTCAATTCTCTTTCATCACAAAAGCAGACTAAAAGTCAGTGTAAATATGTACAACCACCAATGAAAATCGAATGCAAAATGCATTAACGTGAGTAATTACGAGAAATTGTTGAGTGTAGCCATTGTGCTCCATATTTCTTCATACAAGCGCGCATAATAAAGCTTATCCTCTTCAGTTGTAATTCCCTCTCCTAGACCCCACTGAAACAAAATTTGTAAATTGAGCAAGAGTCAAATATTGCGGTGCACTAATATTTTTTATAGGATACTATTTTAATCATCAATATCCTTCATTATACTTTTTGCAAATCTGATATTATATATTCCTACACCATTTCCACTTCTTATTCTCAACATTTTCTTCAGGAGTACACTCAATTCCACAACAATTGACATTGAAAAGTTCTGTAAGCATCATATACACCCTTTATGAGTACTATTCTCGTTACCTTAAGTAAGGACTATAATGAAACTTACGAAAATTGCTACTGTCGCATGGACATACTATGTACTGAAAAGCGACAGAGGGTATTTACATTCCTTTTTGTGTTGGCAATTATTGTTGCCAACTTTTCCAGAATTACCCAAAGTATATCGTAAAAATGAGTAATAATGATTTGTTTTTATTTATATTTGGAAAAAAAAGAAAAAAGACGACATCCGGAGTTTCCGCCAAAATTGAAACTGTGCATCTAGATTATAATCGCTTGCAATTGCTTCGAGTGACTTGTGCTATTATGTCCTTAATTTTATATTTATGTTTTATTTTAGTTTAAGATCAGGTTATCCATATAAATGTCTAATAATTTATTTATTGCTCATATTATTATATACTTTATGAAACCATGCAGTACTATCTATAATGTATAGTTTAACTAAAAAATTCCTCGTCTCTGTTATCAAATGCTTTAAAGATTATTTATTGAAAATTTCCTAATAATAATTCTACAAAATTTCCACATGTACATCGGATTATACAACTGTTATCAATATAGCATGACTTTGCAAAAGTGACTTTTAGATAATCTATGCTGCTTGTTTGTCTACTAGGACTTACTTCACATAACTACCTAATGGAAAAGAGTTGAAGTTGATTTTAGCGTTCTATCTATTTAAATCAATGTATTTATTATATAATTGCATGTAACCAGAGCTGTGACTAGCAATGTTGCTATGAAAACTTAACGCTTTAAACGACTTTTTAATGAGGATGGTATTTTTCTCGTATCAATTGATTCAATAAAGTTTTTATAATTATGGTTCTTCTCATTACAGTCGTCATGTAACACATCAGTACATTTATGTTAGAAGAAATAAGACCGCCAGAGAAAGTCTCTGTCAGGTAAGAATGAACTACTTAATTTAGTACATCTCGTTGTTAATATTACTCATTTTATTGAAATCCTTCCACTATTTTATTTTTGGTAGGTCCAAACGTTATTAAAGTGAGAAATACTATTACACAGTTAGACAATCATTTTAAATATTAATTAACACAGACGTTTGAAAAGACATCACTTTTAGGGAAATATTTTATTCGCACTAAACACTCGTCAATTTCTTAACTAGAAAACACTGATCTTTTATTTTTATTAATTGTACACTCAGTTCACTCTTGTTGAGGGATGGGATTTTTCAATCTAACGAAACAAAAGACAGGATTTTCACATAACAAAAAAGACTTCAACGGCAGAGAGCCAGAAGGATAACAAACAACTGTACGAATGCTACCAATAGGAGGCGGTTGGATTCATAGTGTCAAAAGTTTGTTGTTCTGACCAGAAGAAGTTTCAGACACCGTATTGCAAATTCAGTCTTTGTTGTTAGGTAAATTAGACTATAAAACGCATTTCCTCTTCCTGAACACAAATACTCACGAATCCAGAGACGGCCCTGAAGGTGACGCCCCTGAGGTCTGCCCTTGAGCGCAGGCGGCGCGAGGGCGGCGCAGGCGGCGGGCGCACGCCCCCGCCCCCGCCCCCGCCCCCGCCCCCGCCCCCGCCCGGCCACCACGCGCCCAGCGGCCGCAGCTCCAGCGGCCGACCTGCGCCCGCGCGCCACGCCTCGCCCAGCCGCACCTCCGGACCCCGCCCACCAACACGCCACTGCGCCAGCAGCAGCGCGCTGTCGAAGCGCAGCGGCGCGCGCGCCAGCAGGCGGCGGGTGGCGCCACGCGCCAACGCCAGCACCATCGCACAAGGACAAGGCTGCAGCTGGCGGAGAAGGCGCGCGCCCGCCGCGCCCGCGGGCAGCAGCGCCGCCGGCCGCCCGCTGTTGGCTTGGCTGCGCAGACGCTGCCACGCCGCCGCGCCGCCCGCCGCCGCGCGCAGGCCTCTGGCGTGCAGCAGGCGCTGCAGGCGCAGCAGGCGGCGCTGCTCGGCCAGCGCGGGGCGCGGCGGCGCCGCCAGCAGCAGCGCGGCGTGGGCGCCCAACTCGGGCACGCGCCCCTCCGCCGCCAGCGACGCCGTCCACGCCTCGTCCCACTCCGCTGATACTGCACTGTCGTCTTCAATTTTTGCATCGAAATTTATGACGATAAATCCTCGCTCATCTTTCTTGACATCCATAAGTTCATTTCGAGAGGATATATCTAAAATCATGTCTTTGGGATTAGAACGTGTAGTTTCAAAATAATTGCTAACGAAAAGATTGACTACCTTTTTCGCGAAAATAGTCTTATTAATTTTGATATTTGTAGGAAATAAAAATACAAAATAAAGAAATATAATGAAGGCAAATTCCATTTCTTTGATGCATCATATGCTTATTTTACTTGGTTTTCATTGAATAAGACCGATATCATTAATATGAAAAATCTTTAAAATTATGTGATTAGTTCATCTATGTCATTAATTTTCGAAAGAAAATTAATTTCTTCCAGCTACGATGTTCTTTTTGAGTGCTGCAAACGCTGACGCTATTACGTTGTTGATAACATGAAAGAAAATAAGAACTTGACAAATACGAATGGTTAAAATTATGGAAATGACAAGGTTAAGTAACTCAGTTGCGGTATAGCTTCTAAATTAATGTAAGCTGTAGTCGAAATTCCGCTAATATTTTATTTTGTGTAAGGATTTCAAAGGTTACATAATAGTATAACCTATAAAGGTTACATGATATTTGTTTGGGCGCTGCTACTGAGGCAACCTACGGCGATAATTATGGCAATAAAGAATTAATGTAACGTCATCTATATTGACTATGGAGAGTGAGTTATGAAGGTACATTTATTGTGGAAGGAAATTTCACAAAACCATGCAGAGCAATTATTTGTCTTTATTGATTCAAGAACGTGCTGTTATTGAAGGATAAAGTATGAGGTATATGAGTACCAAACATTAATTGCATTGAATTGAAATGGATTGGACAATTTCAATTGAATAGAAGAGAAGAGAAATGAAATGAAAGATAATAATTTCAAGATAAAATAACTAAAATTACATGTTTACAGGTAAGTAAAAATATTGTCTTGCAGTTCGAACTGTATGTGAAAAAAAACTTGACATTTATTAATGCTTACGCTCTGTGCCGAAAAAAATTGGATAAGAGTTGTAAATGTTTTAGTTTTCCATAATAAATATTGGCATCAACATATTAAACTTTGTGGTTTAGTGTACCTATTTGTTTTACAACAAATCGTGTTTTTATTACTGAATATTGTTGAAAATAATTGTTTAATTTACAAGCTAGAAAGCTTAGAAAGCTCAGAAAGGTAAAAGTGATTATTTTTCATCATTTCAATTATTTTTCAATAAACTTGTTTTTGGTATTCGGGAGCTCCAAATACATCAGTGATAATTGTAAAAAAGATATTTTTTGTCAGCAACAAATATAAGAGATTCTTTCAGGGCATACGTAGCGTAAAACTAACGCAACAAAATTAGATGACGCCTAAGTTTTGACACAAATCCGTGAATACAACAAAGAAAACAAAATATTTTCGTCTGACGGCATCAACTTCATCTCACCTTAATATAGCGTTTAGGGGTTTGAACACTTGAATTAAAATAAAATTAAAGTCAGAAAAACAGTTAAAACTAGTGCATGACACACGCAGTAAAAGTGATTTTATTTTTCTCCTAGGATTGCGCCAATTTATTCGACCTAGCTAACTAGCTAGTATCGTAAATTCTGGCATCGTCGAGACTCGGATTCAGGACCTCCACGTCAGAGGCACTGCAATACGTTGAGTTGATCCTCTAAGTCACCTCTTGCGGAGTTGAACAAATCATCACGGGTAATGGACTTGGTCTGTTATGAGTCTCGAATATAAACTCAGCTTACAGACGTCAACTACGTCCGTTATTTCCCCTATATCGCCATTGTGAGTTAATCACTGTTTTTGATCAAAACAATAGCATCTGTTCATCCTCTATCATAAAAATATAATAGATCAAGTTTTCTCAGACCTCGCCGAAGCCCTATATCTTCACATTCGGTGTTGCAAGGAGAACAATTGATGGAAACGTCTTTTCCTTCCAATACTCCCTCCAGTAGTTCCTCCCGCAGCCGTCGCACGCGCGATGTCTGCAGTCATTTCGTCCGCGATGGTGGATTTTTCAATTGATTGACCTAAGACGTTGATTTTATTTTGTATTGTCAACGAACTGATTATAATTGTAATAATATAAAACATAGGATCATAGATAAATATATAATGGATCTCAAATTATTCTTACATTTACTTGACTATTTTTTATTTTTTTAAATGACGTACATTATACGACACTTAAATTATATAGTGTCATTGTTTAAAATATATTTTGTATTTAGTTTCCGCGTTTCCACTTTTGAAACATTTTCTGATACTTTAATATCTATCTCTATTGTCTATTCAATTGAATTATGTAATTGCATTCTCTTATGTTTGAATATAAGGAAATTCAAAATAATTCCTCTCTCTTGTTATCGCTAAGATTAACATTATGTTCGGAGGAAGTAAAATGATGTAGCAAAATGTTTACTGTGTTCCCTTTGCGTCTATGGCTCAAAGGAAACATTTCTTCAGAAAATCGATTTTATTTAATAAGGAAGTTATACACTCTCTATAACGATTTACTCATGTTACGTCTTTTATATTATTATACATTTTCAATTGCAATGTATGTTAATGGAAATATAATCGCATAAAATCCACATATTCGTCATGTGATAAAAATATTTTACTGGGCACAATAATAATTGAAATAATCGACTCATTACGACCTCCTTTTCTTTCCTGCATACAAAGTTTATTAATTAACTTTGTACTACCGGTATTCACAATCAATACGGGGTGATTGTTTTGAATTTTTTTGTGAAGGGAACACGTTTGTGAAATTCTTCTGTAGTTTTATCAAATTCTCTTCTAGAGATTCGCCTCCTAATTCGGCCTCGGCCAGGATAAGCAGCGCCAGCAGCGCGCCGGCGGCGAAGGCAGGAAACACGGGCGCCACGTCCCCCAGGCGCACGGCCGGCTGCGAGGCCTCGTCCTGGCGCTGGAGTTATTGCGGCTTCAAGAGACATTGGAGAGATGCGCGAGTTGTTGGCCGTTGCGTTGGGTGGGAGCCCCCAGGCGGCGTTCGAGGGCCAGGATAAGCAGCGCCAGCAGCGCGCCGGCGGCGAAGGCAGGAAACACGGGCGCCACGTCCCCCAGGCGCACGGCCGGCTGCGAGGCCTCGTCCTGGCGCTGGGGCCACTGCGGCTTCAAGAGACATTGGAGAGATGCGCGAGTTGTTGGCCGTTGCGTTGGGTGGGAGCCCCCAGGCGGCGTTCGAGGGCCAGGATAAGCAGCGCCAGCAGCGCGCCGGCGGCGAAGGCAGGAAACACGGGCGCCACGTCCCCCAGGCGCACGGCCGGCTGCGAGGCCTCGTCCTGGCGCTGGGGCCACTGCGGCTTCAAGAGACATTGGAGAGATGCGCGAGTTGTTGGCCGTTGCGTTGGGTGGGAGCCCCCAGGCGGCGTTCGAGGGCCAGGATAAGCAGCGCCAGCAGCGCGCCGGCGGCGAAGGCAGGAAACACGGGCGCCACGTCCCCCAGGCGCACGGCCGGCTGCGAGGCCTCGTCCTGGCGCTGGGGCCATTGCGGCTTCAAGAGACATTGGAGAGATGCGCGAGTTGTTGGCCGTTGCGTTGGGTGGGAGCCCCCAGGCGGCGTTCGAGGGCCAGGATAAGCAGCGCCAGCAGCGCGCCGGCGGCGAAGGCAGGAAACACGGGCGCCACGTCCCCCAGGCGCACGGCCGGCTGCGAGGCCTCGTCCTGGCGCTGGGGCCACTGCGGCTTCAAGAGACATTGGAGAGATGCGCGAGTTGTTGGCCGTTGCGTTGGGTGGGAGCCCCCAGGCGGCGTTCGAGGGCCAGGATAAGCAGCGCCAGCAGCGCGCCGGCGGCGAAGGCAGGAAACACGGGCGCCACGTCCCCCAGGCGCACGGCCGGCTGCGAGGCCTCGTCCTGGCGCTGGGGCCACTGCGGCTTCAAGAGACATTGGAGAGATGCGCGAGTTGTTGGCCGTTGCGTTGGGTGGGAGCCCCCAGGCGGCGTTCGAGGGCCAGGATGAGCAGCGCCAGCAGCGCGCCGGCGGCGAAGGCAGGAAACACGGGCGCCACGTCCCCCAGGCGCACGGCCGGCTGCGAGGCCTCGTCCTGGCGCTGGGGCCACTGCGGCTTCAAGAGACATTGGAGAGATGCGCGAGTTGTTGGCCGTTGCGTTGGGTGGGAGCCCCCAGGCGGCGTTCGAGGGCCAGGATGAGCAGCGCCAGCAGCGCGCCGGCGGCGAAGGCAGGAAAGACGGGCGCCACGTCCCCCAGGCGCACGGCCGGCTGCGAGGCCTCGTCCTGGCGCTGGGGCCACTGCGGCTTCAAGAGACATTGGAGAGATGCGCGAGTTGTTGGCCGTTGCGTTGGGTGGGAGCCCCCAGGCGGCGTTCGAGGGCCAGGATAAGCAGCGCCAGCAGCGCGCCGGCGGCGAAGGCAGGAAACAGGGCGCCACGTCCCCCAGGCGCACGGCCGGCTGCGAGGCCTTGCGTTGGGTGGGAGCCCCCAGGCGGCGTTCGAGGGCCAGGATAAGCAGCGCCAGCAGCGCGCCGGCGGCGAAGGCAGGAAACACGGGCGCCACGTCCCCCAGGCGAACGGCCGGCTGCGAGGCCTCGTGCGCATGTGAACGCACGCCTGTCTGGTGGCTCTGCAGTACCCGCAACAGCGCGTTGGACAGGATGTTGGAAACCACGCGCGACATCACGCCCGTGCGCCGCATGCGACGGAGGCTGCAGCAAGAACGACGTCCTTCAAATTTGTGTAGTCCATTGGTTGATTTTTTGATTTTTTGGTGTTTCCGGGCGCGTCAACAGCGTTGTTCACTAGTCCCGTAAGTTTAGTGCATGCTTTTCTCAGGAGATTTAAATTGCTGAATAGTGTTATAATTTGCAATTCTGCACTTTGAAAGTTTGTATATTTTATAAATTAAAATAGAGTTTCACTATTAAACGTTGAACACTGTTAAATGTCACAATTTGTGAACATTTTGTGAGAGAAAAATTGATTGAAACCAGCGATTTAAAAAATCTTTTAACTTTAACTCTAATATTTTTTACAATATATTTGGTAATCTAGTAATTTGGATCCAAAGTCGCAAGAAAGCTGATACAAATTTCTCAAAAAAAAACAAACAAAAACAACTCCACTAAACGAAGATTTTTTGCTGTTAATCAATTTTTCAGTATTAAACACCCACAAAACACGGATTTTCACTACACAACGTAATAGATGAAGTAATTTAATACATAGAGGAACCACTAAACCCACATTTTCGTTCCCAGGACCCGGTAATAAAAGTTCTCTCAAACAATGGCCGTTTTCCAGCACACGATTAAAATACTTTCTCTTCTTAGGACGTAAGGAGACAAACTAAACAAAACTCAGTGATCACCCTCTCGCACTAACCCTGGATAACAAAGGCGAGCTGCACTAAGAATTATTATAAAAGGCGTAGTCCGACAGACTACTTTGGGATAAAATGAAGAAAAACTCATTTTTACAATGAAACACTAAATTTAGTGGATTGAACATGTATGGTATGGAGCTACAAAAATCAGTTTAAAAGTTTTTATAGATACACTTAGATAACTTGACTCACACAGCACGATTAATCACCGTGCTTGGTGCTGTCCCCACATGGCATTTGAGAAGCGTCCGCAGTAATACCGCGTCATGCAACCTTTGCTATGATGGCTGTTTTCCCATTATAATCGCCTAATGTTCAAAATAAAAACTTAAATGCTACAAAACAAGATATTCATTATTGATTTCGTATTCATTATTCACAATATTAGGCAATACAGCGCCAAAAAGCTGACGTAATTAGAAAGGTGTAGTTTACTGGACGACGCGTGTTGGTGTACAGTGGAAATGGTGTACACCGGAAATATGCACACGCACAAGGTTTCGTGTATTTCACTAACTAGTCACACAATGAAGGTATCTAGAGTACCAGAAACGTGGAATGAGGGGAACGGGTGGGGGAATGTTTCGGAACTATTTTTTTTAACGTGGCGTCTTAAGGTCACGCGCGAAAAAGGTAGAGGGACGGCATATTCCAATGGGGATTTGCAACGTCCCTACAGCTCGGATTTTTACGACTCCCTATTGAAGTCTGCCTTCCCTTTCCCTCTTTCTCACGTGACCTTAAGACGCCACGTTAAAAAAAACGTATAGTTGTGCCGTCAGAGGACGCCGTTGTAATCTAGGGCTCTTCTCCGCGCGGCCTGCTTACTAGTAGCTGACGAGCTGCGTGTAGGGGTTGGCCTTGGTGAGCCCGAAGGCGAGCGGGTTGGTCGCGCGGACCGACGGCAGCTCCTCCACAGGGCACTGGGCGCTGGCGGCCACGACGGCCAGCACGTCCACGGGCAGCAGCGTCACCGACCTCTCGTCCTCGCACGCGTGCTCCAGGGTGAGCGGCACGTACAGAGGAAGGGCCCTCTTCGGGCCCTCCATGTGAGACTTGTGGCCGGTCCCTAATAAGTTGGCTTCTAAATCCTGTGGGTGAAAGGGGGAAGATCTTTTTCGCCTATTACAAAGTCACACACGCAATCGCAATGAATGAAAGTGCTTTGAATTGTCTTGGAGTCCTCCACGGGAGACTTGTGGCCGGTCCCTAATAAGTTGGCTTCTAAATCCTGTGGGTGAAAGGGGGAAGATCTTTTTCACCTATTACAAAGTCACATACGCAATCGCAGTGAATGAAATTGCATTGAATTGTCTTGGAGCCCTCCACGAGAGACTTGTGGGCGGTCCCTAATAAGTTGGCTTCTAAATCCTGTGGGTGAAAGGGGGAAGATCTTTTCACCTATTACGAAGTCACATACGCAATCTCACTGAATGAAAGTGCATTTAATTGTGTAATGGAACGTAGCAATGCTGACTATACTTCACTTTTTATAACATGACGCGTCAAGGTCTATCTTTACGATGGAATCTGGCACGGCTTTTCACATCTTTCTCGGTCGTGCCGATAGATGTTGCTTGATCTGCAACACTGCTTGATACGGTCGCGACCATGCAGCATCTAGCGGCACGACCGGTAAAGACGCGAAAAGCCGTGCCATATTCCATCATGAAAACAGGCCATGACGCGTCGTGTTACAAAAAACCGAAGTATACAACGGTTGCGACTGAACTGCTCCGTCATGGCAAAAATACGTAGGTATCATCTGGACGCAAACAATAAAAAAACTTGTTTATATTAATATAAGGTACAGATGTACTTTTAGAAAATACTATTTATTTAGCACCCCTTAACAAGATGAACTAAGTATAATGGAACAGTCTTAAATACAATAATTTGAAGTGAGAAAAGAAAATATCAACAAAGGAAGTACGACCGGCCAAAATATCAATCAAAAATGAAGAAGAAGAATAGCAAATAACGAAAAAAGCCAGATAGAACATTTGAAATAGAACCATCCAGCACAGTGCTTCGTGTCCGAAAGGGAGGAAGAGAAGTAAATATTGCCTAAGAAGGAGCACAAAATGTACAAAATTTTTGGAGAGAAATGAAGTACAGGGGTATTGTTAGTAGTTATGTTAGAAAACATCAAGAACATGGGTGCCGACCTGGATGGCCAAGGTGGCTAAGAGCGAGTACCGACTCAACGCTTCGGTCCGAAGGGTCGCGGGTTCGAGTCCCGCCTTGGGCATGGCTGTTTGTCCCTTGACTTTGTATGTATGTGTTGTCGCGGAGGGCCTCGCGTTCTGCTGACCCCAGATCAGAGGAGCCCACAAGTGTGTTGGTGTCTAGTGTATGGTCGAATATGCGTCCCATCGGGGCGTAAAGGGTAACCGGCTGTTGGCTGGATAAAAGCCCTAGATAAAAAAAAAAAGAACATGGGTAAGGTCATCGGTGTGATTTGGACGGGAAAGGCTGAAATGAATCACATATTTTCAAGATAAAGCAATGTGAGTGAAATAGAAAAAATGGGTTAGAGGGGCGATAAGGGCAAGGATCGATATCTGGGTCGTTACTAACAGGCAGTTACGATAGGCCTTATAGAGACAAAACCGAGTGGTAACGAGGTGAGAAAGCCAGGGGAGTGAAGTGGGACGAAATTCAGTTGGGCGGCTTAGTCGTGGTTAGTACTGGAGAAGGCTTCCCAAACATATACCCATAACGGGTGATTCAGTTCTCATTTCTCAGACAGGGCCTAATGATAGAGTACACTACGTTATGCATGAGTGCGAAAGGAAATAGTGTAAACCGTATTCAAAATTTTGAATTTTTTTTTGTCTTTGGTCACTATTTGCAAAAGCGATAGCCCAAATATTACATTAAATATTGTTCCCAATAATATTATTGGCTTCTTATCCAACGAATGTGAAAAGAAAGAGAAAAATATATTAAGTGTTATTTACGATAATTTATCATATTTGCGTATGCAGCCAAAATTTCACTTTTACAGTCCTTGTAACAGGGCCCTACAAGTGTTCAAAATAGCCTCCTCTTGCGTGAACGCAAGACATCTGTGCCGTGCGGCCTCCGTGATGCACCCAACTTCGTTGGTTTGTACTACCTTTATTTCTGCCGCCACGCTTTCAATGCGCCAAAAAAGGTCATCACGATCCTCGGCTTCGAAAGCATAAAGGGGTATTTCATTAAGTCTTTCATTAACACCCAAACCCAGCCTTGGGAGCACCTGAGTTACAAAATTCTAAATTCATCCACATTCTAAATTCATCCACAATGACAACCGTCACATTTAGAGACAATCGCTCTTGGTGAGCTACACTACTTGCAACATGCGGATTTTCGTGGGCCCTCGCATGCTAATTGTGCACATTAATTGGGCCAGTTCTTGTAAAACACGCTTCACCTGACCAAAGAACGAAATTCTTAGTTTTCTTTGCAATTACGTTGGAAATGCCTCGAGACTTGAAAACGAAGTTATAAGTCTCTACTGCCCAAATGCCTTAAACCACATGCCGTAATCTCTCCGCACGAATTGTTTGCCGGACAATGGACTGTAATGCGTCGACCTCGGGCAAAATTTACCTTGTTCTTGATTTGTGATTTGCATTGAGAATATCGTCACAAAAAAACCTAAAAATAAATTATGTCTGCGTACTCTTAGGTGCTGTAAATTCGCGGCATTTCAATGAGAAAGCACGTCACAACAGTCAACAGTAGACTGATAAAGACATAAACACACTCACGGCTATTGTTCTAATGTAAACACACCGACGTCTCTGTTTAAGAGATTTCCAAAAAGAAAAACAACCGTGGATCGCTGATTAATGTACCGCATGCATATTTGGCGAGTTATTTAATTTCAGTTTCCCAATCGTGGGCTCTGTCGAGTACCAACCGCCTTACAACTACACTCAAGAAAATTATCCATGTAAATATAGCAAATATAGGAAGATTTAATTGTAGTTTATAATGTAATGTGTGTACATAAACTTACTAATGAGTTATTGAGAAAGAGCGAGTGGATTGTCACAAGAAATCTTGTGGTGGGATCGTTAACAGCTTCCCGAAGGGACTTGAAGGGCAAGTGCTGTTTGCCAGCGAACAGCGCGGAGATGAGTGCTCCAGAGTGTGCTGCGGCCAGCACCAGCGCCACCAAGTGCGCACACAAACAGAGCACGCGCCCAGACCACGCACGCGGCGAGGGCTGACCTACGAACAAAGAATTCATTCAATATTCAACTCCACATATATCAAATTTCATTCCTCTTCACCATTCTTTCTCAGCACCAGCGCCACCAAGTGCGCGCACACACAGAGCACGCGCCCAGACCACACACGCGAGACGGGCTAAAGGCGAACTTTTGTGCTATGCACAAAACATTCATTTAATATTCAACTCAACATAAAACAGTTTCATTTCTCTCACCGGCAGCCAATGCACCACGATCTGTCGCTCAGCGCCAGCGGCACCAAGTGCGTACACACACACACACACACACACACACACACACACACACAAGGCCACATGCAAAGACCACACAAGCAGCAAGAATGACCTGAGCAAAAACAAAACATTCAGCTCTACTCAAAACAAGTTCCATTCTTCTTCACTACTACTTCTCAGCACCGACACTTCCATGTGGGCGCACACACGGAGCGTGTACTCAGAAAAATGTGACCAGCTCCGTAGGAAGAAAAAAATATTCAAAATGCTAATGTACACTTAACAAATTTCATTCCTCTGCACCATTAGTTCTCAGAACCACACTACCTAGTGCATACTCACAGATCAAGCACGCGGTGCGATTTGACCTGGAAGCACAAGAATTATTCAGAACATTCACCTCTTCCTGAAGGAAGTTTCGTTCCTTAGCTCGGAGGGTTTTGAGCACGGATATACTATTCGCACCCTTGAGATGAAAGAATCAATTGGAGGTCAATTTGCTTTCCAAAGGACAGACCTTGCTGGCAGACGGCAGCGGATAGGAAGAGCCAGGCGTCTCTAGACGTGACGTTTCTCTGCCATTCCACCCGCACCACAAAGGCTAGGGACAGCGCCAGGCACACGGCTGCACCAACAGCGGCTGTCCACAAGTGCGCGCTTGAGATGAAAGAATCAATTAGTGATCAAATTGCTTTCCAAAGGACAGACCTTGCTGGCAGAAGCAGCCACACGAAGAGCCAGGCGTCTCTGGGCGGGACACTTCTCCGTCCTTCCACCCGCACCACAAAGGCTAGGGACAGCGCCAGGCACACGGCTGCACCAACAGCGGCTGTCCACAAGTGCGCGCTTGAGATGAAAGAATCAATTAGTGATCAAATTGCTTTCTAAAGGACAGACCTTGCTCGCAGGAGGCAGCCGACATGAAGAGCCAGGCGTCTCTGGGCGTGACGCTTCTCTGTCCTTCCACCCGCACCACAAACGCTAGGGACAGCGCCAGGCACACGGCTGCACCCACAGTGGCTGTCCACAAGTGCGCGCTTGAGATGAAAGAATCAATTAGTGATCAAATTGCTTTCCAAAGGACTGACCTTGCTGGCAGAAGGCAGCCGACACGAAGAGCCGGGCGTCTCTGGGCGTGACGCTTCTCTGTCCTTCCACCCGCACCACAAACGCTAGGGACAGCGCCAGGCACACGGCTGCACCCACAGTGGCTGTCCACAAGTGCGCGCTTGAGATGAAAGAATCAATTAGTGATCAAATTGCTTTCCAAAGGACTGACCTTGCTGGCAGAAGGCAGCCGACACGAAGAGCCAGGCGTCTCTGGGCGGGACACTTCTTCGTCCTTCCACCCGCACCCCAAAGGCTAGGGACAGCGCCAGGCACACGGCTGCACCCACAGTGGCTGTCCACAAGTGCGCGCTTGAGATGAAAGAATCAATTAGTGATCAAATTGCTTTCCAAAGGACAGACCTTGCTGGCAGAAGGCAGCCGACACAAAGAGCCAGGCGTCTCTGGGCGGGACACTTCTCCGACCTTCCACCCGCACCACAAAGGCTAGGGACAGCGCCAGGCACACGGCTGCACCAACAGCGGCTGTCCACAATAGCGCGCTGAACGGCGTGAAGAAGTCCGTCCACTTAAGAGAACGGCGGGCGGGCAGACCCATGTAGGCACCGACCCTTCACAATATTAGTCAGGATTAAAAAAATACAGAATATATTAGAAGAAAAAAGTCCAATTATGGAAGCGCAAATGGCGCATCTACATAATCACTTTCATATCACTTAATATTACATCATTACGAAGTGCTGAAATGAACTCGAAAAGAAATTGACCATGGAAGGTAAAATTCATTCCAAAATCTCATGTGATATTATTCATTCTTTTAATTTCTTTAATTCTAAAGATCAAGTTTTTAAACTACGTGAGAAAAGAAACCATTTGTTACAAACTAATAATTAACTTATTTAAACAAATGCGAAATTCTTTATAGATCACGTTGACATTAAACATTAATCTTACTTTTGATCCGTGACGGTGTCAGTAAAATCAGCATCATCTAGACGTCGCGGTATGACAGTCAAGTCACAAATGGCGACATCAGCTGTTCGGTCGTATAATTCCTTCATTATTCCAATCCACGTTCCATTCGCATTCAAGTTCCCATACACCGAGTAGTTACGAATGCCCCAATAATATCTGCCAGAATATTGAAAATCATATTATCCTTTTGGTAAAAATAATTTGTATTTATGTTAACTGAAAAAATGTCAAAAATTGTTTGGTAACATTATTACTGCCTTAATATTTTCTGATTCAGGAGCAGTTCCCGGATGTTACGGCTTAGAGCTGGATTAAAATGACAGAAAAGACATAAGATACACTTGTACTTGAGATTATGAGGGATATTACTGCATTCAATAAGAAGTTCATTGTTTGGAAAATTGCCTCTCCGTCTGAGATTAAGAGATAGCTTTCATTTGGAAACATGTTTTGTTTAACTTTTTAATTGTACTATACACACAAGAATGGAACAATAGAGAGTAAACACGAAAGAAATTTCTGTACATACTATAGAATTTTACCAAAGTGTAGATTTATAAAAAAAACATTTTTGAATTTTACCGTTTTTACTCCGAGTTACAAAACATATATGACTTATTATTGTATTCAAATTATAGGCGATTCAAGTACAAATATTCTCAGTTGTTTTTTAAAATTTTCAATGAATCGTTAGTAAGGGAACTTCGCTAATAGCTCTAAATTCCCAGCGATACGAAACTGGCATTTAGAAAATCAGGTGCTGGAGTTGTAAATGAACAAGTTTCAAAAATTTTTCTAATATTCTGGTAAGGGCACTTTTAAAGAGTTCATAAGTTTCCGTATTTCCTTATTTGCTTTCGCTTGGTATATTATTACAAAGTACATGTTGACAAACCTATTTGATTTTATAGAACTTTTGTAAAGTAGAGTTTTTAGCACTACACAATTATTTATAATTTGAATTTCCAAGTCATTTGTGTGCTTTGACTAATATAAGTACAAAATAAATTGAGAAATCACAAGAATTTTATTGTTTAATAAACAATAAAAACGGTCATAAAACAATAAAAACTATCAAATCTGGCATCGTATTGAAGTATAGTATTTCATCTAATTTTATTAGTAAAAATGAGGTCCAAAATATTAATTCTATTCATCAACCAAAGAAAAACTATTGTTCAGTTAGAATATCAAAATGAAGTAGTAATCAAATAAGTTAAATGAAAAATTAAAAATGCATTTACAAGAATAATTACGAAAAGTTGTTGATTGTTGCTATTATTTTCCAAATCTCTTCAAATAAGTGTGAATAATATAACCTTTCATCTTTAATGCCGAGCTCCCAGGACGTTTCCCACTGAAACATAAATGTATAATTCATGAGTCATGTGTATTTTAAAATATTTTTTCCACTTTAATTATCTCAAGCCAAACAATACATCATTGAGATTATTTTCTTAAAACAGTATTAATAGAAAATAAATGTTCTAATAATTATATAAATAGTTATAAATTAGTAAGTTCTAATAGTTATATAAATTGTTATAAAGTAGTAGTTTACATAACAAGGGAGCGAAACAAGTGATTCATGCACGAGTCGAGTGCGGAAATCGACTCCCGCACGTGTTGCGTATACTATTTTTTAACACGCCGTAAATGAGTAAAATAATATAAATGAAATTTTAAATAACTAGAAATACCTCATTTGTACAAAAGTAAGTGGATTCCAGTGAGAGTCGTAACACTAATGTTTGAAAATTATAAACAAATCCGTTGTCAAGACAAAAGACAGTTGCGAATCATTTCACATACTTCGCACACGCTTCGCGTTGTTGCGCGCTCTGTGAAAAAAATTAGGTGTTTCGCACACGGAAAAGAAGCACGAGATGGCGAGTTTTGCGCACGGCGTGTTAAAACATGTTTTTAGATTTGTTCTATTAATATTTTTCTTACACTGTTTGTACTGTTATACTAATTTTATTCTCAGAACACAAGTGTAAAACGCATGACCCCCATGGACTTGCAGTTAAAATACAGAAACATGATTTTATATGAGTTAAAAAAGGGTAACACTTCGCATACCTGTTGACCTTCCATTTTTAGGTTAGGTTAGTGATTCTCGAAAGAGGACCCTATTATCACTTCGACGAGCACTTGCAGAAGGCGAGTCTAGCGCGAAGAGGAATAAAAAGCATTGATGCAGAAGAGGCAGGCGAGGAGTGGTACGTCGGAGCAGAGGAAGAAGAAATTCCCGCTGAATACGCAGAGATTGACGGCCAAGATGACACGAAACTCGGCAACCTACTCGACGATGTTAAGTTGATGTAAACATTACAGCGCATACTCACTTACTGATTGGTTCGTGATTCCGGTCGTGTCAATTGCTAAGATTACTAGTCTTGTAAGTGTAGTGTATGTTCTTTCAATCGGGAGGTGACGGAGTTGCAGCGCCGACTAACATGTCGACTTGCGGGGTTTTCCACACCCAGGTATCTTCCACCAGCAGGGCACCGCCGTAGCCTGGGACAATCTCTACGCTCCCGACCGGTTTTCCGGCATATGTGGTAGCGTAGTGCATGTAAGTGTAAGCGTGCGTAAATAAGGAATGTGGATAGGAAAGATCGCGCGCGGTCCGTGGCACGTGCTAGAGTACTGCTCCGGCATTCGCCTGGTGATGATCGGAGAAACGACGGAAAACTACCGATCAGAGCAGCCGGCTGCTAGAATTCTTGTCCAGACGAAGGCTGAACTCGACCCAGTGTCGAAAATCGTACCATCGTCGGGATCCAGAGAGCGGTGTAGCGTGAAGGACTCGTATAATAGCGATCTTTTCTTCACTGGTTTCATGTGTATTCGGTATGTAAATATTAGTAAATAAATATTGGTTAAAAATAATAATATATACATGCCGTTCGACACAATTAATCTTTTACATGAAATTGAAGAGAATGTTCTGCAGAATTATATTTCGCACAACATTTTTTTTACATCAGAAACCAACCCGCAACTTTCTTATATTTTTCCTAGACGTAATTTCTGTTATTGTAGTTTCCTAAAGATAATTGATGTCTGAGAGAGAAATGACTTCTGACAGCCAATAAAAAGGACAAATTCTTATATTCTTTTTAGCAAAACGGGTAAATTCAGATTAAAAATATGTAAGAAACTAGCAGTATGGAAATTCATTATAGAATATGATGTTTTCGCAGAACAATCAATTAAAATCAATTTTCTCTATTTTTCAACTTAATGAAGGATTTATTACCATAAGATTTAAACACTCAGATGATGCAACTCTGGAGCATATTTATAAAATAAAAATAAATCTATTATTATCAGAAACATAACACAAGTATTTTTGTACATTAATACATTCATAAAATGTTAATTTAATAAGGCAGCACATTTTATGTTAATTTTTGTCTTTAAGTGTTCTCCACACTGCTGCTCCTCATCAAGCATCGGCCACTATTGGTAGTATAGGTTGTTTATTACTTCCTCCACATAAAATTCTGACTGCTTGAAAGCAACAGCTCTGCAGAATTCCTGAAGTCTGTTCTGAGCATCGAAAGAAGCTTTTCAATTCAACAAACATCTCTGAACAATTTTTTTTCTTTCTTGTTTTTCATTTTTGTGGAGCAAATAATTTATACATGAGGTAGAAGTAGATTTCACCAAAAATCTACAGTGAAATTTCTCATCTTCAATCTTTGTTTTAACGTTGTATGATTGAAAATCTGAGAACAGCATGCCATGCTATTTTATTGATTTCAGATTTCAGATTGATTTAAGTGATCATGGATAACACCATTTTTCACTTCATTAAAATAAAACAATATCCTTAATTTTCAATGAAATATGGTACAGATGCACTATTAATGATGCAAAATTTACACATTTACACATTTGTTTGACACAGCGAGAAGGGCTCGTGGTGTAATATCGCACCAAATTTATGGCAACCACCAACCGCGGAGCCGCCACACCGGGATACTTCACCGATAAGGCACCCCGGGCATACTTCTTCTTAAAGAAGATTCTCATGTGTCTCCATGCCTCAATGCATAACACATTTACATTTACCGACCATTTAGGGACCCTTAAAAAAGTGCTACTCAGCAGCGCATCCCAGTGGCGTGTCATCTACCAAAGAATTGGTTTAAATGGACCTATTAAATTAAAGTGTAAAAGGTGGTTTAAATGGAGGTAAACCCGGCAGCCCAAACTGGAGTAGCATAAGAGAGTATGGGAGGGATCATTGGTTTGTAAAGAAGAATAGTAACATGTAGCACGAATGATTTTGTAGAATCGAATTTAATAGATAGACTCTACTAATGGCTAGTGCTACTCGGTGTAGAATATTTTGCTGCCATGTACTTCTTTTATTAGACACAACATTCAAGGCATTTTACAGTTTTGTTCGGAGAAAGTCAGGAGATGATTTGTGATGGATATATGAGATTTGCAAGACTGTCTGTACTATAGTGGGGAAATATTTTTGCCTGGTGTGTAATTATTGTGTGAATTCTACATTTAATATATCCCCAACAAACTACAAACTAAAGAGAATCAAATAAACCTAATTGTGTTGTTTTTATGGTGAGTACTCACGAATCCAGAGACGGCCCTGAAGGTGACGCCCCTGAGGTCTGCCCTTGAGCGCAGGCGGCGCGAGGGCGGCGCAGGCGGCGGGCGCACGCCCCCGCCCCCGCCCCCGCCCGGCCACCACGCGCCCAGCGGCCGCAGCTCCAGCGGCCGGCCTGCGCCCGCGCGCCACGCCTCGCCCAGCCGCACCTCCGGACCCCGCCCACCAACACGCCACTGCGCCAGCAGCAGCGCGCTGTCGAAGCGCAGCGGCGCGCGCGCCAGCAGGCGGCGGGTGGCGCCACGCGCCAACGCCAGCACCATCGCACAAGGACAAGGCTGCAGCTGGCGGAGAAGGCGCGCGCCCGCCGCGCCCGCGGGCAGCAGCGCCGCCGGCCGCCCGCTGTTGGCTTGGCTGCGCAGACGCTGCCACGCCGCCGCGCCGCCCGCCGCCGCGCGCAGGCCTCTGGCGTGCAGCAGGCGCTGCAGGCGCAGCAGGCGGCGCTGCTCGGCCAGCGCGGGGCGCGGCGGCGCCGCCAGCAGCAGCGCGGCGTGGGCGCCCAACTCGGGCACGCGCCCCTCCGCCGCCAGCGACGCCGTCCACGCCTCGTCCCACTCCGCTGATCCTGCACTGTCGTCTTCAATTTTTGCATCGGAATTTATGACGACAAATCCTCGCTCATCTTTCTTGACATCCATAAGTTTATTTCGAGAGAATATATCTAGTATCATTTCTTCGAAATCAGAACGTGTTCTTGTTCTTATTACAGAAGTGTTCAAATCATGATTGTCTATTTTCATTGCAAAAACAAAATTATGATCGTGCATTATGGTATAAATGAAAAATGCTAAATAAAGAAAAAGAGAAGTGAATAGTTCCATAGCTTATGACTTAGCTTAAGTAAATTCTTTGTGTATTTTATGGAAGTAGACAGATATGATGATTTCAATTTAGGAATGAAATTACTTCATCGTTATCGATTAACCCATATTTTTTTTCATGTTCTGTATGCATTTGAAAATTGGATGTATTTATGCTACAATAATAGTATTGTTACCTTTGATAGCTTAGTTGATGGCAATCAACGTCAGTTATTATTTCGTAATCTTTTATACTAATGAAAGTGAATTCAACGACATGAACCGATATTGATACCATAAAAATAAGTATGTGAATAGATATGAAATGCTTACAGACTTTTCATCAGGATGGCCGTAGTGTCCTTGCAAAATTTGGTAAAGAATAATACAACACAGTTGCGTAAAATAAATAATTTAAAGAATATGTTGGTAGGTGCACCATGATAATTAATTTTTGCATGTCGCTAAGAGGATTGATTCCTAATGTATTCCGCCAAAGGTCAAGAGCGCTGCGGTAGTACCATAGTCTACGCATCATACAGTAGTGCATCTCCATGTTAAATGCCCTATTACGACGTGTTGATCAGCGACTTCATCGCTTCGTGGCGTTAAAGGAATACTTCATCGATTACATTCGACACTACATTCGTAATACAGCTTCGTTCTGCTAAATATGACGGAATACGAAATGTTTTCTATATTTTCATTTCCTCTCGAATATAACTAAATATACCAAATGAGAAGTAGAATTGTTAACTATTTTTAAGAAACAAATTATTTAAATCTAATGAATGTTGTCCGTCGAGATTGAATAATGCCATGAATAATAACAACTATTTCTTTCGTTGTAATGAAAATGTCTAGAAACTGTTGACATAAACCAATGCAAAAAATACACAAATTAAAAACGATATTCTGAATGCTTAAAGAAAGGCTTACTGAGAGAAGAATATTTGTAACTAGACCGGAAAATAAAATCTGGGTGATACTGATTGTTCATATCTCATTTCACATTACTACAAATTATTTTCAAAATTACATAAAAAATATTTTCCTTGTTTATTACTGATAAAATATTAGCATCCCAAATGCTAAAATTTAAATATATTGTTTTGCTTTTTCCTTGTTGAAGTAATTCTCTGTTCTTTAGAATACAGTAAATTCTTACTCTCATAAAGTTAAAGTACTAGTAAAAAAGTAAATTGTGAATTCTTATTCTCATAAAAGTTTTCAGAAATATTTTCTTCACTTCACAAAAACCACCCACAAAATCGATCTCTGAGAGTTTATGTAATAGCTGAGTAGTAATATTTTGCTAACCAATCATTTTGCAAATTCTGCTATTAAAATTGCGTGACACTGTGACAGATTTATTGAAACTGGCAGAATACACACTTAATTTAGAAGTTATTTTGAACAACTTCAAAGTAATAAATTTTTTCGTCATGTCTTTATCTAGTCTCATACTCAACACGTTTTTGCATTTTTCACAAGGATGCAACCCCATTACTTTAATACAAAACCAAAAACGTAGTGCTTGGCATTCATTTCCGCTAGATCTATATTTAATTTCCCCATATTTATTACTGCTAATGGTGATGCAACTGTTTGCACAAAATGTGAGACTGATGTTTCATTTTGATGAGTTCTGGACCTCAGATAAAGAAAATATGAAAAACACTATTTATTTTGAAATATTTAATCAGTTCATGCAACTTCACAAACAGTTCAGTACTTGAACAACGCCCTACGGAAAACAAAACAGCGTTGACTTCACGGATTTAGGCGTGAATTCAAGATGGCGTTGACTTCAGGTATCCGTAGTGAATAGCTCTTGGTACCAAAGAAAAATGTTTCTTTTATCAATAAACATTTACATTTACTCTTTATATTCTATTTATAAACCACCAACCAAACAAACCCTTTCCTACACAAATTTACAACCTCATTTTACAATCTTCTAATCCAGTTATTCTCATGGGAGACATCTACAGCAAAAACACTTCTTGGGGTTGCAACTCAACAAATTCACAGGGTAGTCTACAACAATATATAATTTAAAATAATTTGGATATACATGCTCCCTTCGAACCAACCTTTTACTCTAGTCAAAACAATATAATACCAGATATTTTAGATGCAATAATTACAAAAAATGTAATTTACAATTCTTTCAATCTCCATTTCTGAATTAGATTCCGACCATCTCCCTATTAAAATATGTTTTAATTCTTCAATTTTAAAAATTAATTATCCCCTTCATAAAATTCTTCATTAAATTGTAATGGATATTGTTCAAATATAGATTCAAATTTTAAATTCTTCCAAAACTTAAGATAATACACAAAAAATTGATATAGAAATCAAAAAATTCACTAAAATAGTTCTAGATGCATATAAATATTATAGTACATACTTTAAATCGTACATTTATGCTCGATCTCTCCCTACAAATATCTTAAATCTTATTTAATCTAAACATAACCTAAGACGATTCTGGCAACAAACTCGTTGCCTTGACATTAAAAGAAAAATCAACAAGTTATCACGCATTATCAAATCACGTTATCACGTATCATTATCAATCACGTATAGACTATTATGAATTAAACAAATTTCAAAATTACATTGCACAAATACATCCTAATAGCAGATCACAATGGTCAACAATTAAAAAATTAACAAAATCTTATTCCCCGGTACCATTATTAAACAACGGTACTATATTTGCCTAAACTGATTTTCAAAAATCAAATTTAATTGCAGATAAATTAGAAAAGTATTTTACGCGAAACCCTATAATAGATCAAATGTTTAATTACGAAGTTGAATTTTTCACCTCTTCTCCACTCTATTCAGTCCCTTCAAAAATAAAATTTATTTCTCCTGTAGAATCTCAAAAAATAACAAAAATTGAAAATTTACAAAATATCAGGCTATGATTCTATTACAAACAAAATGATAAAAGAATTTAATTGACAATATATTCGATTCAATGCTTCGTATTTCTTATTTCCCACAATCATGGAAATTAGCCCGCATTATCCCCATAAGTAAACCAGGCAAGGATTCTCATCTTCCCTTAAACTACAGACCAATTAGTCTCTAATCTTCATTGTCAAAAACTATTGAAAAATATTACAATCTCGTCTACTATCCAATATTAACTCAATACAAGCTATTCCAAATTACCAATTTGGTTTTCGTTCTCAGTATTCGACTACTCACCAATTTCTACATGTTTCTGAATTAATAGCTTAAAAATTTCATAAAAAGGAACATACAATTGGAATTTTCCTTGATATTGCCCAAGCGTTTGATAACGTTTGGCATTCTGAATTATTGTATTAATTACATTCAAAAGGAATTCCCAAATATTTATTCAAAATAATAATTTTTTTTTACATAATCGTACTTTTTGTGTCAAAAATAATACATCTTATTCTACTCGTCGTATTTTCTCAGGAATTCCTCAAGGATCGACACTCTTTTCTTTACTTTTCAATATATATATATATATATATATATATATATATATATATATATATATATATATATATTAAATTGACTCAACAATGGAGAATAATAATAAATCAATCTAAAACACAAACAAAAATGTTCAGACTCTGCAGACCTACTAATCCTTCATGTCTCAAATTAAATAATATAAATATACTCTGGATAGAAAATCATATTCCAATTAAATAATTAGGACTCTCTTTAGACCGTCAATTATCTTGAAAACACATATTCAAATATTGCCATTAAAACTTATGAAAAATATCAAAATTATACTCCTTAACCAATAAATTTTCAAAATTACAAATTGATGGTGGTATATCAATATTCAAGACAATAATAAGACCCTCGACATTACTTACATACGCATGCCCGATTTAATGTAATGTTTCTGCGTCAAACATGAAGAAATACAAACTACTCAAAATAAATATTTACGGAGAATTCGTTCCTGCTTCCCCAAAGATATATTTTACCATTTATAAATTAATTTCTTTGTTAATTCTAAATAATACCTTTTCTTAAAACCCCAAATTTATAATAAAAACTACTAAACACTTAGTAAAATCCAATTTTACTAGAATATATTATTAAATAAAAAAAATAAAAAAATTAACTAAATTCTGGCCTCTCCAAAAAATTGTATCATTTTATTCAACATCCTGAAAAATTGTAGAAAATTGAACAGGAAAGAAATATATTAAAAAATAAACTTTTGAAACTATCTTTAAAAATTAAAATATTATCATTCACGGCCGGCTGCGAGGCCTCGTCCTGGCGCTGGTTTCACTGCGGCTTCAAGAGATATTGGACAGATGCGGGAGTTTTTGGCCGTTGCGTTGGGTGGGAGCCCCCAGGCGGCGTTCGAGGGCCAGGATGAGCAGCGCCAGCAGCGCGCCGGCAGCGAAGGCAGAAAACACGGGCGCCACGTCCCCCAGGCGCACGGCCGGCTGCGAGGCCTCGTCCTGCCGCTGGGGCCACTGCGGCTTCAAGAGACATTGGAGAGATGCGCGAGTTGTTGGCCGTTGCGTTGGGTGGGAGCCCCCAGGCGGCGTTCGAGGGCCAGGATGAGCAGCGCCAGCAGCGCGCCGGCGGCGAAGGCAGGAAACACGGGCGCCACGTCCCCCAGGCGCACGGCCGGCTGCGAGGCCTCGTCCTGGCGCTGGGGCCACTGCGGCTTCAAGAGACATTGGAGAGATGCGCGAGTTGTTGGCCGTTGCGTTGGGTGGGAGCCCCCAGGCGGCGTTCGAGGGCCAGGATAAGCAGCGCCAGCAGCGCGCCGGCGGCGAAGGCAGGAAACACGGGCGCCACGTCCCCCAGGCGCACGGCCGGCTGCGAGGCCTCGTCCTGGCGCTGGGGCCACAGCGGCTTCAAGAGACATTGGAGAGATGCGCGAGTTGTTGGCCGTTGCGTTGGGCGGGAGCCCCCAGGCGGCGTTCGAGGGCCAGGATAAGCAGCGCCAGCAGCGCGCCGGCGGCGAAGGCAGGAAACACGGGCGCCACGTCCCCCAGGCGCACGGCCGGCTGCGAGGCCTCGTCCTGGCGCTGGGGCCACTGCGGCTTCAAGAGACATTGGAGAGATGCGCGAGTTGTTGGCCGTTGCGTTGGGTGGGAGCCCCCAATCGGCGTTCGAGGGCCAGGATAAGCAGCGCCAGCAGCGCGCCGGCGGCGAAGGCAGGAAACACGGGCGCCACGTCCCCCAGGCGCACGGCCGGCTGCGAGGCCTCGTCCTGGCGCTGGGGCCACTGCGGCTTCAAGAGACATTGGAGAGATGCGCGAGTTGTTGGCCGTTGCGTTGGGTGGGAGCCCCCAGGCGGCGTTCGAGGGCCAGGATAAGCAGCGCCAGCAGCGCGCCGGCGGCGAAGGCAGGAAACACGGGCGCCATGTCCTCCAGGTGCACGGCCGGCTGCGAGGCCTCGTCCTGGCGCTGTGGCCACTGCGGCTTCAAGAGATTCTGGAGAGATGCGGGAGTTGTAGGCGGTTGCGTTGGCCGGGAGCCCCCACGCGGCGTTCGAGTGCCAGGATAAGCAACGCCAGCAGCGCGCCGGCGGCGAAGGCAGGAAACACGGGCGCCACGTCCCCCAGGCGCACGGCCGGCTGCGAGGCCTCGTCCTGGCGCTGAGGCAACTGCGGCAAATGGCTGCGCAATACGCGTGCGAGGACGCCCGTGCGACGCATACGTCGGGTGCTGAGGAGAAACATTGAATGAGTAAGTGGTGGGAATGCAGGGCATACTGGCCCTACACTTTCTATTAGTTTTCTTATTGTACAAATATTCATTTTCTTCACAAGGATGAAATCTTCCAACGATTTGAACTCGAGGATTAATTGGATTGTGAAAGAAATCTGTATCTTCAATATTGAATGTGTGAGACAGCTTCCAAAATTAATATGAACTTGTGCAATTCTCAAAATATCAGGATTTTAGTGAAATTTTTAACTGTACCGTTTATGTATTAAGACGCAATATTGATGTGTGGGTCGGTCTAATAGGGGTAAGATGTTGGGATGTGCGCCTCACGATGAATAATCGATTATTGAATCGATCTTAAAACCCGTATGAAAAAATCAATTGCCTTAAAAATCGACTTTAAAAAATCGAATTTCCGAAACTAGATTGAAGAATTCAGAAAGAAATTAAACGTAATTTTTAGAAACAAACAAATATGTTGTATTTTTACGATAATCAATAAATTAAAAATTGTGTATATTTTTTAATTTAAAAATATAAAAATCGTAAGCAATTATGGGAATCTTCGGAATTGTACGATAAGTGGACCTAACACCAGTAGAGCTAACATCATGATTTTCACTGTTTAACTATTTATTAACCACTCTTTGGATGACAAGGTACTCAAAACCAGGTCGTGTTGTACAAAATAAATTATATGTAAGGAGACCTTATGAACTATTCGATTCTAATCTTAAAGAGTCGATTCAAGCACAAACCGTAAATAATGGAATTGATTCAAAAGATCAATTATTTCAGTTAAATTAATCCAATCTTCTTAGAATCAATTCAGAATTGGACATCTATAGGATGGAATGACAAACGATGAATTTAAAATAACCGCAGCGAAGGGCGCATTTTGTCGTCAGCGCACGACGGATTCGCTTTGTGGAGTCATTGCCGCAGCAATGAATAACAGACGTGAACAGTGTAATATTGATATTTATTAAAGATATCCTCCGACACCCGAATCTACTAGTTACAATATCTACAGCCTGTTTCTAAGAGGAACTTCACCTGGTTAGCACAACCGCTTGCCTGATAAGATTCATTCCCGACCCCTTTGCCCCGTAGCCGACCCCACGTGCCGCGCGCCCTCACACGACATCCCACGAAGAGCTCGAGAATCAGAAGACCGAGTCGTGTGCGGACGCGCTTTTATATCCTCTGGCCCGGCTGACGAAACTGCGTCATCTCGCCGCTTCCGCCAGCCGCGTTTACCAGACAGCCGAACTACGGGCTTCACAAATCTGGCCCCGTGGCAACGCACGTCACGGCAGCTCCCTGGGGTTTTCCGCCCTTCACCCTATGTGAGAGCCGGGTTTCCCGTCCCAATATAGCCTCCCTTTGTTCAGGGGGCGTCCCTTGCATGCTGCCCGCTGTCTCAGCCTACTTCCTTGAGCATGAAATGCATGTAGCCAATATTTACCTTATATGGTGACTGTAATGACGCCACAGCTTGTCCAAAGCGAGGGGACAGGGCGGGAATCGAGGGTGCCATGCCAGGGACATTCGGCAGAGAGGGGCACGGAGGGGAGTTTACCACCCCAGGTCAGTGTCGAAATATCGCGATTTCTTTTTCGTTGATTGATTGATTGACATTGATTCCGGGCGCATCAAAAACTATGGTCATTAGTCCCGTAGATGTAGTGCGTGTTTTTGCTCGGGAGTTGGCGGTGGTCTTGCCCTGCTGGAAGGCCGACCTACCGTCGGCTAACGGTTTTTTCAAGTCCCTAACCCGTCTCCGAGGACAGGTTCCAAGTCCGCGAACGGTCTCCAGGCATGTGTGGTAGTGTAGTACAAGTTAGTGTAAGTGTGTGTAAGGGGTGAAGATTGGACAAGCAGAAGAAGGAAAGATCGCGCGGTGTCTGTGGCCCGTTTGTTAGGACTCCGGTATTCGTCTGGCATTGATAGGAGAAACAACGGAAAACTACCGATCACAGCAGCCGGCCGCTAGAATTCTCCTCCAGACAGCGACTGAATTCGACCTATCTGAAAAGCTAGTGTCGAAAATCCTGCCGCCGTCGGGACTCGAACATAGGAGCTCTCGGTCAGAGGTGCTGCACTTATATCAGTTGTTGCACCGAGCTAGTTTCTTCTTGGTGTAGCTGCTAACGCGGAGGATTGAGTTACGTGTGCTAGTCAGTACACAGGGAAGGTGTTATACCGCAGATTAAACCAGATACGAGCATTATTTCAGGAATATTTGAGCATCAGATATATATGTGCCATTTTATAAAAGTGTTGAGGGAAACGTTATAAGTAACATGCTCTTCGAAGTCTTAGACCAAGTTTGTAGTTACAAGATAATCTAGTGTGTTTGTGACGGGTTACCACCTCAAACTTACATTAGAACAGTAAAAATGCAAAGTTGGAAGACATTTTTGCAATTATTGGAATTTAATTGTAGGTCTAATCTAAACACAAATTCCGGTGTTAACAGCGGTGTTAACGGCGCTAACAGAGTTAGCACGAGTTCTCTGTGCACTCGACGACGGTTACAGTGCGAACTAGACACACGAGAAGGGAGACACTACGCATGCACAGAAGATCCATCGATACTTTCTATCTCTTTTCACAAAACATAGGGTAACCCACCGTAAGCTAGAGATTGTAATCGCTCGAAAATTTGTCGTGCCTGCTTTAATAATTTTTTTTCATTTGTTTTCTTGTGTGCTTTCATGCATAAAATATGAACGTAAATTTCATGTGACGATCGTGTCCCGCCCAAAAGCTAAGAAGTCGCTTTTTAAGGCGGTATTTAGTACGCGTCTCTCTCTCATGTGACGTCACTGCATGCAGACATTTCGTGCGCATATTCAAGACGACATTTAAGGGTATTTTCGCTAACTCCAAAAAACGGCGAAATTATTCTGTTACATCTGACTAAGCAAAGCAGGATAAAAAGGGATTCCACTTATTGTTATAGCGTTTTCCATTCGCCACACTGGTGCGCACCCAGTACGCACTCAGGGCAGCTTTTGTGTTCCATTCACCCGCTAGGGCGCACCAGTGCTAAGAAGCGCATGTTCCATTCGCACAATCGCACGGAACCAAGGCGCACTCGGGGCGCACTAAACTGCACTGACGATCGCGTCAGGGCAGTCCAGTGCACCAGGCCATTGTGAGGTTAGGTACGGAAGTTATCCATGCTGGTTTGGATTCGTGGTGAAATTGTGAAGGCAATTGAGGATCTTCTGTCACGCAGGGATACTTCAAATGATGGAGTATAGTATGTTTTGCAAGAAATGTCTTAATATAATTTTTGTAACTTACGCGAAGTTAGGAAAAGCAGTTTGTGTTTTCCTACAACTTAACCTTCAATAACTTCATTTTAACCAATCCAGTGCTATTTAGAAACCAAAGAGCAGGTACGCCTGAATTACGAAACGCTAATAAAGTGAAAAATAAAAATAGTGACCCTTACAAAATCATTCAAATATATGTGCCAAGAAATATTAATATTTTTATGGTTTTCAATAACTAAACAATTCTGCACAAACCCTTCGATTCCAAATCTTGTGTACTATTTCGATCACTAGCAAATCTCGAAAAATGAAATTTCGACACATATGCATTTGAAGTTTTCTTGTTTTTTAAATAAAGAAATCACACGTTAATATTTTATGAATTAAGAAGTAAGAATTACCAAAAGACTTCATAAAAATTATAACAACAATCATAATTTTAAATTGCTATGTTTCGTGTTCCATCAGTGTGACAGATCAAGAACAGCCATCTATAATCTCACTGCGTAGCGCACACGCACTGACTCAGTTCCGGAATCCGTTTCATTCGTAGCTGCCCTTCACGCGTGTGGGGGCAGCACTGTTTCGGAGCTATGACGTTTTTGCCCAGCACTAGGGTGGGTTTCAGTGCAACGCATGGAAAACGCTATAAAACTCTAATTTAAGTAAGCGCTATTGCACTACTTACTAGTAGCTGAACAGTTGGGTGTACGGGCTACCCTTCGGCAGTGCCATGGATATGGGGTTAGAGACCTGGGCAGAGGGCAACTCCTGTATGAGACACGGCATCCGAGGTAGGAGAATCGGCAACAAGTCCAAACGTACAAGGGCTATCGACCTCGGGTCTTTGCACACGCGGCGTAGCGAGTCCTCTATATGCCGAGGAAGATCCCCTCGCAATACTGCCTCGTTCAATTTCCCGGTCATTGCACCCAAGTAGGTCGCTTTTTCCTGTCGAAAACAAAAGTATTAATTACTTTTATGGTATGACTATGACAGCAAAGCAATGAATGAATGAATGCATCGTCATGAAAGAGAAGTATGTATATTACTGGTAAAAAACAAAGTGCATCGAAACAGTACTGATCAGATCCATGAAACAAGCTTTCTCGTAATGTTCGCAGCGGTATTAACAACAAATAACGACATTAAAAACTAGTTCAATAAGTAAGAAGGGAATTTCTGTAGTAACGTGTATCACGATTAAGGGAGAAATTTTATTATAAACTAGTAGCAAAACGAAACACACCGAAACATTTGCTGTTATTTATGTTATTATTGAACAATTACTAAGATTTTTGCTTGTTGTATTATTATAATTACACTTGTGAAATAATACACCCGAGTTACGTAATTACAATTGTGAAAGATTGAACGAATGTGTTTTTTCTGCTTACGTACACGTTTTTATTATTACATACAAGTAAAACAAGACGCATACATTTTTTACAGTAACTATGATTGTTCTGTTGGAAATAACGTTTATACATTTGAAAATGAGAGAACCATTCAATGGTTTTGTAATCTCATTTACACACTTGCAATTGAGAAAAATTGATTTTTAAATTAATAACTACTGCGAAACGACGAGACGAAACAGTACAAATGTATTTCTGCAAGTGTATGTCTTTTGTATTTGAAATCAACCCTCTTCAGATTAGGCGGGCAATTGAAAATATCGATTTTTCTCATCCCGCTTTCCGAAAAAAATGCCTCTTTCGATAATGCTTTGGCCACCAGTTGTTCTTGTTGAATTTACTCGTACTTCTGTATAATAGTGAATGCAAACTCGAGACATTCAAGAAACGAAACCATTTATATTTTTCTTTAATCGTAAATAAAAGACATAACTGTGCTAGATTCTGAGTCGAATTATTGGGATTGATTGGTAGATCAAAATATGGTTTTAAACGGAAATCAGTACCACTAAAATAATTCAACAAAATATCAAGTTTCAAAAGATTGTCAATATGCCAGGAATTTAATTTTGATAGGATATTATAATGTTTATTTAGTCTTTAAAACATCAAGACATCATCAATTATTACTCACGTATGATTGATTGAGCTGGTAAGTCGTGTAATATGTAACAACTAATCGCGAAGAGGGATCTTGGAGAGCTTCGTAAAGGGACTTGAAAGGCAAGTGCTCTTTGCCAGCGAACAGCGCGGAGATGAGTGCTCCGGAGTGTGCTGCGGCCAGCACCAGCGCCACCAAGTGCGCGCACACACAGAGCACGCGCCCAGACCACGCACGCGGCGAGGGCTGACCTAAGAACAAAACATTCATTCAATATTGAACTCTACTTCAATCAAATTTCATTCCTCTCCAACACTAGTTGTCAGCACAGACACTTCCAAGTGCGCACATACACAGAGAACACGTGAGAAGGCAATGTACGCGGTACAAGCTGCCCTGAACAAACTGGTACCTAATTAGCTCTACATAATATTAAGTGTTATTGCTCTTCTTGCCTTCAGTATCAACGCTGCCAGATACGCACCTTTAAAATCACACACAGCACACGACCGGGATGTACACCTGGCTTGGTCAGCACATATATAAATTCAGAACATGCGGCTCTATATAAAGACAGCTGCAGCTCGACAACTTCGAAAAAAACCATCATGGCGTCGATTACCTCAGGAGGCGTGGCGAAGCCATCCCCCACTGCTCTCAAGGAGGAGCTCAGTTGAACTCAAGGACCGCCTACTTAAATAGTTGCAACTTCGTTCTCGCGCTCAAAGAAGGATACGAGCCTTCAACACTTGGAAAAGTCGTCAAAGTCAGGCAGTCTTACACCCGCCCGCGCAGGCAGAGGCGGCGACAGCTCCGCGGGCGGGGAAGTTTGGCCAGAAAGAGAGGGAACCTTCCCCTCCACCACTTTTCGGGCATACGAAGTCCAGGATTGTTTCTAAGTTGTCGAGCTATTTATTCCTCTCTACAATCAGATCTCAGTACTAAAGCCAGCAGTGCGTATACAAAGCCACCAGTGCGTGTAAAAAGTCACCAGTGCGTGTACAAAGCCATCAGTGCGTGTACAAACCATCCCTTCGTGCACAAATCCACCAGTACGTGTAAAAAGCCACCAGCACGTGTACAAAGCCAGCAGTGCGTGGCATGAAAGAATCAATTAGTGGTCAATTTGCTTTTCAAAGGACAGACCTTGCTGGCAGAAGGCAGCCGACACGAAGAGCCAGGCGTCTCTAGGCACCATGCTTCTCTGCCCTTCCACCCGCACCACAAAGGCTAAGGACAGCGCCAGGCACACGGCTGCACCAACAGCGGCTGTCCACAAGTGCGCGCTGAATGGCGTGAAGAAGTCCGTCCACTTCAGAGAACGGCGGGCGGGCAGGCCCATGTAGGCACCGATCCTGCACAATATATCCAAAGTATATTTTCTCTTCTACTAAATTATTAATACAATCTTATAATGAATACAATCTTATAATGAATCAATAATTGTAGATACACTGTTTTGATAAGACGAAAACTATGCGATAGTATAAGTCACATTTGTGTGGTATTGAAATGTGCTTAAAGTCTAGTACGGATTATAATTGTAAGAAGAGAAACAATTGTGTGTAACCACTGTTTCCCAATAGGAATACTGAGATGAGCTACATTGATCTTAAAAGTTAATATTAAGAATATTCTAGATTTGGAAACATAACGTTTATCGAGATACAAAGCAATGTAGTCGGAATGTAAGTGACATCGTGTAAAAAATGAGAAAATAGAAAATACACACATATGGCAAGATAGGACACCAATTGGAAATAGGATGTAAATGATTTATTTATTTTAATGATAAAATATTTGGACAAAGCTAGTGAAAACAATCTCAATTGATTTATGTATGAAAATGCAATATCGGATTAAAAAAAGACACGAGAGAATGATAGTGCAGGATTAATAAGACAAGTGCTAAGTGGCGTGTAGGTCACGAAGAACCGAGTTTTTTGGCGGATCTGCGTGGCGAAGGTAAGATTGGATGAATACACGAGATGTTTTGTTAAAAACAAGGAGTACGGCGACTGACACGATAAAAAAAGTGAGATGTAGTGACGTCCGATCGAAATTACAATTTTTGAATTGATATTTATTTTATCCAAATTAGTACTTTTATAGCGTGGAGAATGATAGTTAAAATAGTGACATATTTGGAAATAATTTTGTAAGATTTGAATTTATAAGAACGAAATATTTGGTGAGTGCATGTGAAATGGTACTAGAGGCGAGGACTTCTCATCGCCCAAGATGACATAATTTTGTTAAACAAGGTCACAAACTGGGAATATATATTTTAAAATGTAAGGGCCAAGCTTGATAAAATTTAAGGACTTTGCAGAACAAGGGGCTATCCCACATTGACCTAGTTTGGAGATTCTAAGGGTTTTACTGGAACTTTTATATTATTACTCAGTATACTTTTAAACTTTTAAATAGTACACGTTCTTATAAGTTCATACTGGGTTGAAATAACATACTACACTAAAATAATAGTATATGAAGTTGTATTTAAAGTTAATAACTCAATTTTAAAACAATAGGTCCTTGTTCAACTTAGTTCTTCAATTCTATTACGAAATTAATTATGAAGGCCTTTCTTGTCGCAAGCGAAAGAAACAAATACATACTATATCTGAAGTCCTCCAAGTATGAATGTGTACTGTTATCTTAGTGTGAATATGTTTCATGGTATTTATTTGAATAATAGTTGTTAAGAAAAAGTATTTAATGTCTGAACTCTGGTGGTTTCAATATGATTTGTCATAACAGAAAATGGCGGCAAAATATTATGAATGACATGATTGTTGCCCTGCAACTTATATTCCAATGAAATATTTTAGTCTATAGTGAAATCCATAGATTCTCTCAATAAAGAAATTTTCCAACGGAGTTGTCGTATGATGTTCAAAATACATATTGCGGTAAATTATTCAGAATATATGAAAATTGCTATTTAATGATAAATTATATTATTATTATTATTATTATTATTATTATTATTATTAGCCTGTTCACATTCCTTAGAACGGTTAAGGATTCTTACATTGTAAGGTATGCTAAATAAGCTAGATAGGTCGTGATGTACTATTTTTGATCTAATTTTCTGTTCACTTCTCATTGGTTCTCCCTTGTTCATATCTACCACTTTAGTAGCACTTTTCGCAATCACTTCACTTACAGGTCGCTTTTCGTTGTGCTCTTTATTTTTGTGTCTCTGTTCTCTTTTATTTGTGTTATATTTTTATTTATCGACTTCGTCGAGTGGGTGAATGACTTCTCTCCATTTTATGCGGTCTCCTGCTGTTCTAGTACATAGTCTTCCCAATTTTCTTACTATGTCATCTGACCACCGTGATTTCTGTCTTCCGATATTTCTCTTACCCGCCCTTGACTTCAATATTGCAATTTTGCAGGTCCATCAGTTTGTGTTCATCCTCATTACATGTCCTGCACATTACCATTTTAGAAGACCTGTAAATTGAGCTATGTCGTTCTGACCTGTTCTTTGCCCTATGTAAGTATTTCTTACTTGGTCTTTTAGTCTTATATCTAATATTTTCCTTTCCATATTCCTTTGACATATTTTTATCATATTTTTTCTCTCCTTTCGTTAGTCATCATGCATGTTAACCATGTAATAGTACTGGTAGGGCACAGGTGTTCATAATGTCTCCCTTTATTTCTAGGCTATAGTTCAGTATTATGCCTTTTAAAAATAGAATTTTCCCCCACTTGTGATATCCTCTTTTCTATTATGGATTGGGAGGGATTCTTAAAGGATATTATCTGGTTCAAATAGTGGTATATGTCTACGTATTATATGTTTACACCATAAGTTGTTATCGGTATTGTCGGACAGTGGGTCATTATTTTTGTCTTTTGAGTATATTATCAGTACTTCTTCTTTGCTCTATTTGAGGAGGTCATCTAGCATTTTTTGTGATTCCTTGGCTGGCGTTGTTATAAGATCTATGTTAACAGCAAATCGTAGATTTGATATTCTTTCTTCATTGATGTTTATATCGTAGGTCTTTTTTCATTTTGCGAATAATTATGTCGATAATGCTTATAAATAATTTTGATGAAATCAAGTCACCATGTTTCATTCCTCTTTTTTTGTTCAAATTCTTGTCCCTCTGAACCGATTCTCACTTTTGCTTTACTATTTAGCTACTTTTTTCTAAGATTTTTATGTACTTCATTGGTATTCCCTGTACGTGTTGTACAGAATTGATTCATGTTCCATTTCATACTTCTTCTTATCTATGAAGAGAAGGTATAGATTCATATTGTATTCTTGAACGTTCTTTATAAGCTGTAGTAATGAGTTGATATGGTATATTGTGGGGTAATCTGTACAAAATCCTATTTGATCTGGGTTTCAGTTTCTTCTAAAATGCTATTGATTCTTTTTGTTATTAATTTAGTAAAGATTTGGTAAATGTTGGATATTAAACTTGTTGGCCTATAATTATTTAATTTTGTCCTATCTACTTTTTTATGTAATAAGATGATTGTTCGGCTCTACCATTGTTCTGGATTTTGATCATTTTCTAGGATTTTGTTGAAGATGTGTGTGAGGGATGTGGCCACTTTTTCTGTCTTCATTTTCAGAAATTCGTTGATTATCTTGTCTTCGCCTGGGCTTTTCTGGCATTTTAATTCCTTCATAACTGCTTCTATTTCACACTGCATGAAGTATGGCACAGATACTTCTTGGTTTCCCTTTTTGGGTATAAATGGTTCGAGGTATTTTCCTTTATAAGTGCTCTTATACAATTCTTTGTAAGAGTTTATTGCCTCTTGTACTATGCCCTTCCTTGAGTTTATTGAGTTACTTTTTGTTTTCATTTTTTGGATCCAATTGTTTTCTGATTTTGTTTCACTGTTTTATATGAAATCTGTAGCTTCTCTATTTTAGAGAGCTTAAAACTTTTTTTTTTGGTTCATTCAAAAGAATTTTAGTTCATTGTGGCAGTCGCACCCACGCAATCGCATTTTTCTTCCATCTTTATTTTGTTTAGTTGATAATTACACACAATAGGCATCCTACATTTTTCAAATATCTAGCAGCAAAGCTCACAAAAACAACACTACACTTACGGGACTAATGACCTTAGCACTTGACGCATCCGGAATCATCAACGAACAAATAAGAAATCGATTTCCGATTTTATTTTAAATTGAATATTTGTGAAATCATGATGCGATGTTTGAGGAAGAGGCTCTCCAAGACATCTGGCTTCCTTGAAAATTATTTCACATAAAATGAATAGCAATATTTGAATGCGTCAAAAAAGTTATAATTTAATTATACTTGTAATGTTTTATTTACTTATTTTATCTCTTTATAGAGACACCGGATGAGAAGGCTCAAAGATTATATTACCATTGCCTCTGTAACGACTTTAATCAGAAGGTCCAAGGGTCCGAATACCCACGGTCACGGAGTTTCAATAGCTACATAGTTAGGTCGAAATCAGTCACTGTCTGGAGGAGATTTCTAACGGCCGGATACTCTGATACTCGTAGTTTTTCGAAGTGCATCGAAACTACACCAGGCGAATGCAGGAAGAGTAATCTTACAAACGGACAACGAACTGCGTATGATCCATCCTTTCTGATCATTGTTCTCTGCTCTCGCCTTACACAGGCCCTTACCGTTACAAGTACTACACTACCACTCACGTCGGGAGCTTGGCCAAAAGTTTAGAGCTTCTTTCGACAAGGACGGTACCCTGATTGGGCAAAATCTGGGGAAAGAAACTCCAGAACTCGACGCCTAGGTTGGCACTGGATCTCCCCACATAGCAAGGAAGGAACTTATCAAAGGTAATTCCACGATATTTCAAACACATGTCCATGATTTGGAAATTTACTAAGACTATTTCACGAATGAAATTTCATAAATATAATGTACTATTAATAATTAACATTGTTTTATTAAAATATTTTTACATCGAACAGAAATATATACATAAGG
Organism: Teleogryllus occipitalis; assembly: GCA_011170035.1. NCBI lineage: Eukaryota > Metazoa > Arthropoda > Insecta > Orthoptera > Gryllidae > Teleogryllus > Teleogryllus occipitalis. The sequence continues at coordinate 202,207 of BLKR01001939.1, forward strand.
GCAATTATAAACAACAAAATAAACATAAGACAAACTAAGAGTGAAATTACTAGGAAACACAGTTATTGAATACACAATCTTTAAAGCTTAAATTCGAAGGAAACGTATTTTGTTCGCTTATTTTTAAAGGAAGATGTTGAATTTGAAGCGCTACTATGTCTAAATTTATTAATAATTGAAGAATGGTGTTCTTCATTCATTTGGAGATATGTTTTGAGTGACGATGTGTTGGAGTGTCCTGTAATTTTTATTATTTCTTGCTCTTCTATGCCAACTTGGAGCATTTCAGAAACTGCAGTTGAGCGACAAGAATGATTAGTTATTTTCTGTTTTTTTGTGTCAAATCCAACTTTAGCTGCGTACGTTTTCGTCCACGTGGACAACTAATTTTTCCCAACAGGGCAGTTCTTGTACCAAATACCTGACTTTTGGTTGGAAGGGTTAGATGTGACAAAAAATCGATCAGTTTTAATGTTACCTGTGCGTTTTTCTGCCAAAAGTTTGTATAATCTTACCGGAAATCTAGAAGGCGACTCTTCATTTGGTGTCAACCATTTCGTCTCTGTAAGCTTTCCATCATCTCCTTGACAAGTCTTGGAAAATACGGGATTATATGTTATTCTACCGGTTTCTTTACCATAATGACCTAATTTCGTTTGGAAATAATAGACTAAACATTTTGCCACTTCTCCACCACGCCACGCTAATTCTAGTGAGGCGGCAAGAAAGAACTTTATTTGCAACCCTTCTGGCGTATTTTCTTGACACGTATTAATAAGTACTCTTGAGATTTAAGAGCTACAGCACTAAACTTTCGTTTCTCCGGAATTTTTTGTAGTAACTTTCTCTTTGCATTTCTAGCGGCTTGAAATTCCATATCTGTAAAGGGGTTAATATTTCTATTGAATTCTTTGAAAAATTTCTCTTGTGTCATTTTCGAAGTCACGTTCTATATCGTTTTCACGGAAGAATCTTTATATTCTTCACCATTCACTTTTCTCGTATTCATGCTCCAATTTTTTAATATAATTGATCTTTCCTGATTTGTATTACTCGCGGTTAATTTATATTTTCTTGCCTCACAAAATTTCTCAAACTGATTTCAAATATATTTCCTGTTGTTTAGTGTGTTATTTGGTTTGGATTTACAAATAATTTCCTCTATATCGTCATTGGACGTCGAACCAAACCTTTGCTGCAACATTTTGCGCTCAAACAATTTCAAACAAAAGATACACACCCCACCATGGAATAAAAATAATAGCAAAATTACATAACCTCTATCTGTAGACAAAACAAGGCGCAAAATTTATCACCTCGTAGGAGGTGATAATCAATAACTGATAAATGTGCATGATAAAGTCGTCTCTAATTGGCTGGTAGGGTCCCAGGTCTTGCACGCTATTGGATGAAATTTCGTGAGTGGAATAGTCATAAGTAATATCACGAGAAGGGCTGTGATAGCCGGTAAATTCACGACTCGTGTAGCGAGGAGTGACTTTACCGGCTAGTGAATTTACTTGCGAGGAGTTATATTCAGTGTGACTATTTTACGAATTAAGACATTACATAATTATAATGGATAATTAAAATCACAGGAATGACGAAAAAGAGATATATTACTCGAAATTGCTACCGGTAAATGTGAAACTTTCGTTCAGCTTCGAGTTATCACTGCCTCCTGGAATAACTTCATGTAAAATATGAATAACAGTTTAATGCAGAAAAAGATTTCAAATATGTTTCGATTTTATGGTAATAAAACTTCCAAAAACAATTATATCAAGTCGACATACAAGAACATTTATTAAAAACACAATTATTAAAGTTGTTGGAAGTTGCGTTTTCCATGTCTTGGCAGTCCGTGGAAATATTTGAAATGGAAAATGTAAAAGTTGAATTAGCAGTAGGATTCATCAATTTCAAATGAATTGAACACACATGTGTACTCATCAAAGTATTTTTCTGGATAATTTGGGTTGTAATATTCCACATAGTTTTCATAGAATATTATTTGTACTCTTCATCATCCAATCTTCGCATATTAATTACCTAAAATATATGTAAATTCTTTATTTGTAGTTTGTACTGCCCATTTGTATTTTCTTTGTTACCAAAATTCTTGAAATTACTTCCACACATTTTCTGTTTCTTTTGCTGTTTTTCCGCACTGTATCTTTAATACTTGATTCTACTTCAGAATTTTAAACATTACCAACACGACACATTTTAATACTACATTGATGCTCACTAGTTATTATGGATCTAAAACCATTGCTATCTTTATCTTAAAAAAGATAAACAAAGTGATTACAGCGGAGTGCAAAAGGTAAACAAAGTGATAATCACATATTGACAGACATCTGAGATTGGTTTAATTTCAATATATCCTTGCATGGCATTGGTGGTTTACGGCACGACCTGACATGAGCGAAATAGAATATGACATCCATTGTACTAAAGGAACCATTAACTATAGTAGTAGAGGCGCCCGGAAACATCAGTTAATCAGTCGATCGATCAGTTTAACAGAAAAGAGTGTCAAGTAATGTAGTCGGGTCCCTTGTTATTTTAGGCTGCGCATGCGAATACTCAATGTGTTAATTAATTAATTAAATTAATTAATGATGCCTTTATTGATTTGGTGAGGCTCGGGCCATGAGGCCCACTCTTCCGCTTAACCACAAAATGGGTCACGAGTAAAAAACAATGCGTCACTAGTAAAAATCAATAACAGAGCCTTTAGAATCCGTAGGCGTTAAAAGACAGCACGTGAAAATAAGTCGAGAATTTTTTCACGATACAAAATGGTAGGTACTAAACAATAATGATACTTTCCGCAAATCACATGTACCTTTTGATGGACCTTATATCTACAATAACAAAAAATATATATAAATATTTCTTATAAATCTAAATTATATTTTGCGATTCGGCATGGCAAAAGTACTGCCTAAAAATTCATTCAGTGTCATTCAATACCCGGATTCTCCTCATATTAATTGATATTTTCGGCATTGTCAAAATTTGGATTTGCCATTTAGAAAAAAGATTTGGTAATTGATTGTTCCTGTAAAGAACTAACAGAATACCCTTATTTATTGAGATACTAATAACATGAATTAAATTGTGGATTTTGATTCAGAGATGTGAGAATATATGCGTCATTAATGAACGCAAAAAAATACCCTTACCTTTGATCGTGGACAGTATCAGTGAAATCAGCATCATTAAGTCGTCGAGGCGTAATAGATATATCACAAAGAGCAACGTCGGCATTTCGTTCTTTTAATAGCTTCATCATTCCGCTCCATGTTCCGTCATCGCGCAGAGTTCCAAAATCGGAGTAATTTCGGGAAATCCAAAAAGTCCTGCATCACAGAATATTTCTGTAAAAATTATGCAAAAATATTTATCAAGAACGAAGTTACTGCAACTCCAATTTATAAATTTCATAGCCTGTGAATTATTTCATACTATCATTCGTCGTCGAAGAGTTTATTCGACTCATCTCAATTTTGATTTTGCATGCCTCTATCAGGTTTTTCTTTGAGTTTGAGCCGTTGAACAAATAGTAAAATGGCTCCTTGTTTTGCTTCTGGTCTGGAAACACAGCTTCACAATGCGCACGAGGTTTTGGGCTCTACTTGAGTAGTAGAAAGGCGTTCAGTTGCAAATAGTGTTTTTTCTACAGAAATCAGAGCTCTAGTACTACTTATGCGCAGCTTTCCAATATTTGATATTTGAAAAAGAGAGAAATCTGGGTATTGTAATTATGAGATACATTTTCCGAAGCCGGAAAAATAAAAATAAAGTCATCGTTTTATTACTATAGAAAAAGGAAGTGAGCTTCATGTAACCTGAGATTTTATAGGTATTAAAAAGGATGGAAAATGTTCCAAGACCAAAGAACGCAAAATCAGTATCAGATTCATCATGTTGTGTGTTGGTGTGGTGAGGAGGATTGTATGTCCCTCACTCCCTGTAAGGCTCCTGAGATGGAGGAGCATGCAGCACATATATTAATTATGTTTCCACGTTGTGGTTGAAAGCTCTGAGGATAGAAATAAAATTTCCGAAACGTCGGCAAACAACCATCTTGTAGTTCGTTTTTACTTATGACCAAGCCCCGTTAACTTGCCTTCAATATTTCATCAATTGGTCGTTAAGAATTCTTCATACTTTCATATTATAAAAAAACGACGTCACATTTTACTTCATGAAGGTAGAGAATGATTACTCTTTAGATCAATGTAATATTTGAGCAAAGTTAACGTAAAACTATTTCCATAATTTTCTATTGATCATTTTACAATGTATTTTGCAATGTCAAAAGTGTGTTAACTAAAATACAATTTGTATGGAAATTATGAAGGAATGCATCAGTCTGTTTTTACTTTCTCGCCCTTACAAAGGTAATTTGTATGAGGAGAAAGTTATGTAATGGTGTGCAAGAAAACGGCGAGATTTTAATTACTTGAATGAATTCGATAACTTTATTTAATGCTACTATACATGAATATCAAATCTAGTAGGATATCCATGAAATAAAGTACCAATACATTGCTTGGAATGTATTGTTAGATAATACATTGAAATTTATGATTTCACTCAGTAACCGAATAACGGAATTTTCAAATATGATGTCTTGATGTCTGAAGCCGAGCTGTGCAGACATTCTGAGGTCGAGCTCTGCTGCCGTTATCAGTAATAGTTGCATAACTAGTGTTGTGTTTCTGAGTTGAAGATAAACTACAATCGTGTAAATTGGAAGTGGAGAGTGCGTGCTGTGTGGTGGACCAACTTATTCTGAGTACCATCAGTATTTGCCGGACTACAAGGTAAAATGCCAACGCTTTGTATTGATAGAAAGAGTGAACCTTGGGTCTCGAAAGATGGAGCCTCTCTGTCGTTACCCGAGGTCATCTCGGCGCTTTTAAGCGCTCACCAGTGCGTTCCCATACCAAACTGCAACGACTTAAATTTAAACATGGTTCAAAATCCTAATACTCATCCTGACGCAAACACTTCTCAAGGAGCTTCAATTCAACGCTTGGAATATGAAATACTATTTCTACGACAAAAGTCACAGGAACTTCAACGCCCACTTCAGAAAAGTCCTTCCCAAAATCCGAACACTTCAATGGATCTTCCCAATGCGTTACCAAATCGTACTCAAAATAGTGCATCACATCCAAGTGAAAGTTCTCATCAAAGTGATTGTAATAGTTCAAAACGTAAACGAGAAATGAGCAGTGAAGAAAGTGCTAGTTCGTAGATTCACCACCTGCATATAATATTCCCACTGCTAACCCGTTTCAAGAACTCCACGAAGTTTCAGATGAATCTGGTAGTACTATTCCTAACTTAGAACCAGCTAAAATACCCCCAATGAATATTAGTAAAACTTCAGGTACGCTAAGAAATTTCAACACATTTATCTTAGAAAGTAAGCAAATAGTAAAAAATGAGTTCAGTAATAAATTCAGAAACGACTGTTTCTATATTCTTCCTATCAATAGAAGACAGCAGAAAATACGTAAAACATTTTGACTTAAATAACATTCATTACTTTACATATAGAGATACAAAAAAAGAGTAGTTTTAGCTATTATTTATGACACATGAACTTCGTATACTAACGAAGAAATTAAGTTAGAATAAGGTGAAATATTCTCAGTAAATACCGTTTACAGATTTTTTTAAAAGAGAAGCCATAGAAATGTGTACAGTGGAACTCTTAGACAGTGATCAGAGTAGGGAGATAATTAAATTAAGAAAACTATTCAAAAATGTTGTAAAAGTCACATTTCGAAACAAAATTAACCACCCGATTCAATGTAAAAATTTTCAGTAATTTAATCAGAAGCTTGTAGCTTCACTACGCGCACATTTTGTCGAGCTCTTTCTCTGCTTCTGAAGGTAGCTGAGCGTTGGTTGGGTTTCTATATTGTTAGCAATGCACAAAAATCAAATCTGCAAATTGTTTACCGTTACAAACAACCATTGATTTTATTTAGACGAGATGAAAAACATAAAAACATATCACTACTCCTAGAACTCTTTAAAATAATAATGATATTCAGAAAATATAACGTACTTGCAATATTATTAAAAACTACATTTAAAGCACACTACGTGTCGTATAATTTAATTGAAATCATTACGAAAAATTGATGAAGTTTTTCAGGGTGTTCCCAAGCTCTTCATACGCATGCACGTAAAAACGAGCATCTTTAACTTCTTCTAATCCGGACAATCGTACCTGAAACACACACAAAAAGAAAACTAGTAGACTAGAGATTATAACAAAAATAAGAATGTCAGTCCCATACTTACATATCCAGAGACGGCCCTGAAGGTGACGCCCCTGAGGTCTGCCCTTGAGCGCAGGCGGCGCGAGGGCGGCGGAGGCGGCGGGCGCACGCCCCCGGCCCCGCCCCCGCCCGGCCACCACGCGCCCAGCGGCCGCAGCTCCAGCGGCCGGCCTGCGGCCGCGCGCCACGCCTCGCCCAGCCGCACCTCCGGGCCCGGGCCCGGGCCCCGCCCACCAACACGCCACTGCGCCAGCAGCAGCGCGCTGTCGAAGCGCAGCGGCGCGCGCGCCAGCAGGCGGCGGGTGGCGCCACGCGCCAACGCCAGCACCATCGCACAAGGACAAGGCTGCAGCTGGCGGAGAAGGCGCGCGCCCGCCGCGCCCGCGGGCAGCAGCGCCGCCGGCCGCCCGCTGTTGGCTTGGCTGCGCAGACGCTGCCACGCCGCCGCGCCGCCCGCCGCCGCGCGCAGGCCTCTGGCGTGCAGCAGGCGCTGCAGGCGCAGCAGGCGGCGCTGCTCGGCCAGCGCGGGGCGCGGCGGCGCCGCCAGCAGCAGCGCGGCGTGGGCGCCCAACTCGGGCACGCGCCCCTCCGCCACCAGCGACGCCGTCCACGCCTCGTCCCACTCCATTGACCCTGCACTGTTGTCTTCAACTTTTGCATCGGAATTTATGACGATAAATCCTCGCTCATCTTTCTTGGCATCCATAAGTTTATTTCGAGAGAATATATCTAGTATCATTTTTTCGAAATCAGAGCGTGTTCTTGTTCTTATTACAGAAGTGTTCAAATCATGATTGTCTATTTTCATTGAGAAAATAAAATTACGATCGTGCATATTTGTAGAAATGCAAAATGCTATATAAAGAAAAACAGAGGAAGTGAATAATTTCATAGCTTATGACTTAGCTTAAATAAATTCTTTGTGCATTTTATGGAAGTACACAGATATGATGTTTGCAATTCAGAAATGAAATCAATTGATCGTTATCTGATTTTAATTTCTTCTGTTCGATGCTCGATATGCATTTGAATATTATTTCCTGTTACGATAATAAAACTGTTACATGTGGTAGTTCTTGTAATGGAAAAATTACATTGTTCATTATTATTTCATATAATTGAATAGTATTTAATAGTAATGGAACGGATGAGTTTTACATTGTCATTCTCCTGTCTTGAAACTTCATTTCTACGGCATCGAGATGTATTAAAAATAACATCCGATTATTATAAAAAAAGTTTTTCTCCAATCGTGCTCTTTGATTTGCGAACCCGTGCTGATGCTTTAATTTGTTAGATGACAGATTAAGCCGATTTGTTTTAATTGTTTCAGAATAACGCTTTGTGTGACTGTAAATCATGCATTAGACAGCCGTAAAGAAAAACGCTTATATGGAATAAACATTTAATACTATCTTAAAAAAATGAAAATATTCAAAATAATGATGTTGAACAGAATAGTGATACAATACAGATACATATTTCATTTAGAGGTATGTAAATGATACATACATATCGTGTCGATACGTGTTGGAAACGTGCATATACAATGATGTCAGGTCTCTATCTCAAATTTGTTCCTTAAACGAGAGTTGCGGGTTTCATTTTGGGAAAGTTCGTATTGATCATGTCATCTTTTATTTATTAATTAACAGAAACTCTCTATTTTTCTATTACATTTCTTAATGGCTTCGTTCAGATTATAAGTTCAGATTATTCTTTGTATTATAAGAATAATTTGTCTTTAATTGTTGAAGGTACCTGTATCTGTAAAACTAAGTAAGAGATCACATCACATACTTAAAACATTATTTATTGAAGTATATATTTGTAATTTTTGTTCAAGGCATACAAACTATCATTTACTACTCTTAGTTTCTAGCATGTTCAAAATTTTGCACTTCATGTTTATATTTTTAATGGAAATTTTTTTAGGAATAGTAAATGCTGCGGGCTTGCTGACCATAAACTTAATGTTTCAAATTCTTCAAATAATACTGGAGGATTTTATTTACCATGTACTGTGTCTTTAGGTAATTATGTGCTCACATTTTCTGATAATTATGAATAACGTTTGAAGTATTTAATAGTATGTGATTACAATGTGCATTAGTAAACTGCATAAGTACAATTTGCATTTGTTTACTGATTTCAATGCACAACAAATAGTGTTAAAATACAATTCACTTTGTACGAAATTCACAATTACTTTAGAAATTCCTTTAAATTATATATTCATTAGTTTACATTACAATTCATTACATTCAATTGCAATTTTTTGAACAGGTACTCGTCTACCGAAGGTTTAAAATTTTTATTTGTGGCATATGTCATAATTTAAACATGCTTACTCGTAAGGTTAGGTATGAACAAAGTAAAAAATATTTTTTAAACTTGTTATATTAATTACTAGCTGACCCGGCGAACTCTGTTCCGCCTTAACAGCCGGTCCCATCTTTTTCTCGGGTCGCACTTACTGTGAGAAACTGTACTATCCTTGTTGCACTCGTGATAATAAAGCAATTGCAGATTTGTGTTTTTCTCTCAAACAAAGAAGAATTAAAAAAACGCTCTGATATTAAATAGATAATTAAAAAATCTATCACGTAGCAGAGCGTTTTTTTAATTGATTTTTGTTTAAGAGAGAAATACAAAGCTGTAATCATAGGGACCGGCTGTTAAAGGCAATAAATAAGCAGATTTTGGAATTTATTAAGTTAAATTGTTTATTAGAAAATACAAATAAAAAAATTAAGTATATTAATCATTCATTATTGTTCCTGTATTTTGGTGCATAGATTGAACTCTTCAGTTAAGTACCTTCACGCGAAAACATGCGAAAACAGGCGAAAACGTGCGAAAACGTGCGTTCTCACACAGGAACGCTGTCAAACGGGATAAACAGTATTCTATGTCCGTCTCCTGGCTCTAAGCTTCCTGCTCACCAATTTTCAGCCAAATAGGTACAGCCATTCTTGAGTTATAAATAGTGTAACTAACACGACTTTCTTTTATATATATAGATTTGATCCAATAAGCCGTTTTCCCTTCCAAAAATCGGGTTGATTTGTGACATCATAACTCGTGAACCGTGAAACATTGTTTGATGATTCTGGATTAAGATTGTTATTTGGATTACATTTTAGTGCCCGAACCTAAATTTCAAGTTTGATAAGGCACTTGTATGTACTGAACAGGGATTCCAATTACAACTTTTAAAAATAACTGGTAACAATATCGATTAACAGAGCAATTTATTATTGATAATATGCATTTTCATTAGAAATTTACAGTTTAACTACAAGAATTGACTTTCTTCTATTAAATAAAAACGAATCATAAAGATATCATCAAAACTAGTAGAGTTATGATGTTTCAAGTCGGGCCAAATAAGAGAAAAATTAACTTTAGGGAAAAGCCACATTAAAACTCATTAACTCTATAATGCTCATGAGTGAACACTACATTCATAACTTCAAAATGAATTAATGTGAACTATTTTACATTAGTTTAAATTGTATTTCTAAAATTTCTTAAGAAATAATCTAATTTTTTTCTTTCGTTTTTAGCGATCATGGCCAACTGAGCAGCAAATGGATAGTGGGACGTGGCATATGCGCGGGCATTCGGAAAAGCTCCAATAAATCAAAAACTAACAAACATTGAGACAAACTGTTTAAAACATTGAAAAGTACACTTCTCAATGCACATGAAACAATGAAAAACCAAAATTACAATTTTTAATGGAAAAACGTCACTTTGAGGTCGGCGAGTACTATAAAAAGTTTTCTGTGATTATGCATAGCTGCTAATGGATATTGTGTGTATGTATCCGCTACTCGGGCACATTTGGGATTTTATATTCAAGATAATAATGAGACGTAAGTGGATGAACTTTTTCTGGCAGTGTTACAGATGAGCATCAGAGTTGAACAAGCTCAGGAACTTTAAATGCAAATGTAGAAAAGACAACTAGGTTTCCATGATATCGTGCACCTAATAATTCTCACCAACGTTAATGATTAGAGACCGGAAAAATATGTAGTACGAAACGTCAAAATGTGTACATGAATATGTAATGAAAACAGTAAGAATATGTAATAAGTATATAAAATCGGATAAAATATGTAATATTAAAGATAACTTTTTATAAAACACATTTACATAATACGAAATTTATAAAAAAAGTCCTAAACAAATGTTAAAAATAATACAAACGTCTTAAAAATCATTTGGAGAGCATAAATGAATGCACACTTTACACCATACAACTTTCCTATCGGTAGTAAAAGCTTCATCTATTGCTATTCAGGACTGTCGTTTTGCAGCCAGACTAGACGCAACAGACGACCAGCAAACATCACTGCGAAGTGAAGCAATCTCATTGAATGTTAAACGTCAGCAATCGCCACTGTTTCTCCAAAATCACGGTTAAAGGTTAACGAATCGCAGCGTGAGTGATACTTTTCACACCTGCAGATGAGTCGGGTCAGTCCCTGACGCGCACTTTCCGCCCCTGAGGTAAATGAAGCAGACGCGCGGGACTGTGAGAACATCACGCGTCTTCACATTGGGTACTTGGAGGAGACAGCACGCAGTAATAACGCAGGGAAAAAATGCTGATTTTTTAAAAAAATATTTCTTTTCATAATAAATACGTAATAAAATTGAAGGAAATTAATATATTAATAATTAAAAATAAATTGTGAAAATACCAAAATATGTAATATAGTACCAAATATGTAAAAATATGTAACGAAAATATTGAATATTGTGTTAGGACAGGGCCGATTCACTCAGTTTACAAATTTGAGAACGGTAAGTAGAAAGACCAAAAATATGTAATTACATAAAAATCCGGTCTCTATTAATGATATATTTAAGGGATGCCTTAGCATTTAGAAGTTGGATGGATGCTCCGAGCTCACTGCACAGAAACCATCACCATTTGGTAGCGATTACAACGTCAAGAAGTAGCGAAAACAACTATTATCATCTCTTTCTTCAGTGTCATCTAATGCTGGGGGATCACGACGGATGAAGGTTCGTTGCCAAGCCACGTGACATCCGAAGTCCTCCGCGCACGGCCAGCTACGAGGCCTCGTCCTGGCGCTGCAGGGTGGTGCATTTTCCCGAAATCCTGGCCAAAACCTCAAAAATGAAATCGCGTTTACTGAACTTTTGCAAGTACTACGACATATCGTATACTTGGGGGCATCTGTTTCTGCACACTTCGTGCCTCTGAGTCAATTCCCCTGGCACCAGTAGTCACCCGAACTTACCCTTCATGGCGTTCGGTAGACCTGCAGTGCCAGAGTATCACAGGGAGACCGACTTTGTTTGGATGCCGTGACCATACAAAGTTGTGCAGAGAAATCTGGCAGTATATATTCTCTTCCTGAAGGTTTGTAGAGTATTTTCACGTATGTTTTATAATGTATTAATGCGTAATCCCGATGTAGGATGAAATATTAAAATGCATCAAATTAATACAATAATTTAAATTACTCGTAAGTTCACGTAGACTGAAAGTTACCAATTTCGCGGAATTCCGCGAAGTTTCTGATTTCATTTACTAGCTTAATCTATCCTCTTTCGAATCCAGTTGTAAAATCATGCCCCAACTTGCCCCATTAGCAACTACAAAGAATTATCTTTTTGTCGAGCGCGCACGATCGCCGAAAATGACTCGTCGATATCCGTTCTGAGAACGAGAACTGCTTTTACAACGCAGTTCCTAGGGTTCCTAGGAATTGATTTATTAATGAAATAACTAATTTACTCAAAAATATAAACCAAAAAATGAATATTTTAATTTTTGTAATACATTATGACTATTTACTAATATTACATAAACATGATATTTACGTACGTATTACATCTTCTGCACTGGATTACGCATATTTTATTTCAATAAAAATTTTACATCAAAATAATAATTACATAACATGTCTTATCAAAACTCGTCCTCAGGAAGAGTGCGCGCTTGATGAAACGTGTGTATACGTACGTGATATCAAAGAAACGCGTTGTAACACTTTTTAAATGTTTAAAAATTAAATCAAAAATACAATTGATGAGAAAGTAATATTGTTTACTAAACTCTTTAAGTTACAAACCAACAATTGTTTCTATTACATTGTTATTGTTATAAAATTAGTATTGTATTGTTTTTAATGAAATAAAGATTCCTCATAAATAACGGGGATAGGTGAAGTTATAATTAAGAGATTTAGAAAAATTTTATTGGCAATGTCCAGTGGATACGCCATCAGCATTCCTTTTTTTAGTAGTACGCACTGGAAACTGCCAAGAAATATGTTTCCAAGTATTCATGGTATTACATTCCTAGAATCTATTCACAAAGATATAAGACGGAATGGAGAAGGATTCTCGTGAACTTATTGAAGACTGCACACAATCCAGGACATGTCGTCTGTTGAGATCTTCTATTCCTTTCATTTCCATTCTGAGAGATCTTCCTAAAAGAAATTTAAAATTGTTGAACAAATATGCTTTGTCTCATTTGCCTGAGCCAGATATCACCGAAGGGAAACCTGTGCCCTTGTGAAAATGTGCTCTTCCTTTCCGGTTCTTCGGACACTGTATATGAATTTTCTCTGGAAGAGGGCATGAGATGGCATTGATACCATGCTTCTTTATGCCAAATGTTATCAATTAATATGTAAGTAATTCCTACGGTTTTCTAAAGTCATTTTGTGAATTGATAAAATTTAACCAAGTTGCTTTAGAAAAATAAATATTTTATTTCATAGAATTAAGCAGTGCATTATTCTGGTATTATGTTCGCAGCTCTCTTACATTGTAAAGATAATCCAAAATAATTTTGGTCTTCGTAGAAAACATACTATAGCTCTCAGAGGTTTTGGCCAGGAAATCGTCAAAATGCACCTCTGTGCGCTGGGGCCACTGCGGCTTCAAGAGACATTGGAGAGATGCGCGAGTTGTTGGCCGTTGCGTTGGGTGGGAGCCCCCAGGCGGCGTTCGAGGGCCAGGATAAGCAGCGCCAGCAGCGCGCCGGCGGCGAAGGCAGGAAACACGGGCGCCACGTCCCCCAGGCGCACGGCCGGCTGCGAGGCCTCGTCCTGGCGCTGGAGCCATTGGGGCCAGTGGTTTCGCAGGACGCGAGCCAGCACGCCCGTGCGACGCATACGTCGGGTGCTGAGGAGAAACAGTGAACGAGTAAGAAAAGCTAAGGAAAAAATGCAGCCATTAGCGAAAAAAATGTAAATGTTAGGACCTTCCTTAAAAATTTCTCTGTAGAATAAAAATAATTTAATCTTTTCCGAAATGACGAAACTAAATCCTACTTCTGCTGCATGTATCGAGTTTGACTTTTATGACATATGCATAGTTCTAGCTGTTAATTTATATGAAAGTTATGACTTTTTTGACATATGCATAGTTCTGTTAATTTACTTCCGTCACGTACAATTGAACCTCTTTCTCTCTCTCGCTCTTTTTCCATATATTTCCTTCCAAATCTCACTTTCCTCATTCTTTCTCCTATCCCTCTCTCTTTTCTCTTTCCCTCTCTTCCCTCTTTCTCTCTTCCCCTTTCTCTCTTCCCCTTTCTCACTTTTCCCTCTCTTTTCTCTCTCTTTTCCCTCTCTTTCCCCTCTCTTTCCCCTCTCTTTCCTCCTCCCTTTTCCTTATCTTTCTCCCTCTATTTGCCCTCTCTATTTCCTCTCATTGTTCTTCCTCTAATTTCCCCCACTCTCTTTTCACATCACTTTTTCTTTCTCTTTTCCCTGTATCTTTTCCTTCTATTAATTTCCCCTCTCTCTTCTCTATCTCTTCCTCCTCTCTCTCCCCTCACTCTATTCCTCTCTCTTTTGCCCTCTCTTATCCCTCCCTCTTTCCCTCTCTCTATTACTTTCTTTTTCTCATCTTCTTTTCCTCTTTCTTTCTCACACCTTCTCTCTGTCTCTTTGTATGCAACTTGAAGTCCTGACGTAGTTTCAAAAGAGAACATGATGTCTCCGCCCAGAAGACGTACTTTTATGACTATCAAGTTCATACGATCTGCTCCTCATGCAGCATGGATTTATTTCAACGGCAAATGGACACAATTACAATATGCTGTATATTAAGGCCCAGTAACAACTGAGGAAGACTTTTAAATAAAGACCTAAATAAATTTGTTGGTAAGTATTTTCAAATGCTGCATTACATCTATCCCAAAATATTTCATGCTAATTTGAGAGCGGTTCCCAGCTCATACCAACATTAGAGTAGTGATAATGAAAAGTTTGAAGACATTTTTGTTCTACATTGCAATTATTGGTATTTCGTTGAAGGTCCAATCTAAACACTAACTCCGGTTTATTTGTCCTCTTATGCTCACTAATGGAGTTTGCACGAGATAACTGTGCACTCGACGACAGTTACAGCAGTACGAGCGAGACAGGCAATGGAGACATTGTGATACGATCGCTCTTCCGAAAGAATTGGGTAGTCCAATGCAAGCTGGAGATTGTAATCGCCCAGAAATTTATCTTGCCTTCTTTAACCCTAGGTTTCTATAAGAAGAAGCAAAACCGTTACAACATAGCTGCATATGCCCCGTCAACTTCGGTGCGGACCAACCACCGTTTGCTTTACACCGGCCTTTCCCTCCAATCACAGGCATGTAGCGAAGCACGGTTTTACACGAAGATTTGAACCGACGCAAGTCATATGTACACCCTGGCTAGAAGTGTACATTGCTTTAGCGATCACGGCTAAATCGACATCTGGCATTCCGCATTCCAATGAAAGAACTTGCGTATGTTTCTTTTAGGATGTCTATGTCTATTGAAGAAATAAAATTTGCAAAATAAATGCACAAACTTTGAAACAACCCCGTCGCAATTTTACGTTACCAGATAGTAACGCAGGGCACTAATAGGTTTACCGTTGGTTGGGCATGTGGGTGTCATGTCCGCCATTGATATTCCTTGCACGTTTGCAACAATGTGTGTTGAATTCTGGAAGTGCGTTTTTCAGTAGCTGTACGTTATTTGTTGCTGCTTATTGTAGCGGCAGTAGCACACTTGTGTTTACCGTATTAAGGTTGTAAGAAATAAATTTTCTTTGAAATTGCGTGTTTGGATGACTGTTGTCAACCGCGCGCCTACATACGAAGCAAGGAAAATGTCAAAGCCATCGAAGATGCAAACGACAAAATAAGAAAATGTTTATCTACAGTGGCATGAGGAGGAGAAGGAGTTGGAGGTGTGTTCTGATGAAAGTGAAGATGGACTTGATAACGTGAATGCAAGTGATCACAACAATGAATCGAAACAAGAGGTTAGCGATGAGAAAAGTTTGTGTGAGTTGAGTGATAAAGATGTAGCCAGTTCTGAACTTTTTTACAGAATGGATTGCGAAACAAGAAGTTACACGAAAGTTTCTAGAAAAAATATGGTACTCCAGCAAGTAACATTCATCTTCCTTAGAGAAGTGGGCTCATTTTGTCAGAACTCTAATTGTACCCTCCTTCAGAGGTAATTGCTCGTTTACGCAGTACATATCCAGTAAACCTGCAAAATATGAGTTCAAAAGATTTGCTCTTGTTGATGCTAAACTGGGTACACAATAAATTTTGAAGCATATGTCGGACTGCAGCCTAAAGTTAAGTTTTGTGTCAGTAATGCTGCTAGTGATGTTGTTTTGAGATTAGTAGAACCTATTTATGGAATTAATAGGAATGTAACAGGTGAAAACTCGTTCTGCAAAGTGAAACTAGCTCAGGCATTCAGGCACAAGAAAAGAACTGAGGTACGTTGGTACGATAAGAAAGAGACTAAGAAAGATTCCAAAAATTGCTTCAAAACAAGAACAGAAACATGTACTCCTCAGAATTTGCGTTTAGTAATACATGCACTCTTGTTTCTTATTGCCTTTTCTTGTTTCTTATTATGTTTCCACTATGCATCAAGATGATGCAATTGATGAAGATACGAAAACAAGAAAAATTAACACAGAAATAAAAAAGCTCCCAATTTATTCAATTCAACTGCTTTTTATTTCTGGGTTATTTTTTCTTTCTGAACAAATATATTCATTTCTTTGGTAAATAATAAACAATTTACATATTTCTGGTGTGTTTATGTGCTTCTGCATTGCAAACTTTTGCGTAGAAAGTATGTTTTTAAACTAACTTTTGAGTTTTTATTGCATCTCAGCCCCTCGGAATATCCAAGGAGTTTATTAGACAAATAATGCTTAAAATTGTCCAAAGTGCTTATTTTCGAAGTTTTGACGATTCATTCCTGGACACCTGTATATGTGCAATTAATGCACTTAGTATTCTGAAATTCAATACCAATTCATCTCAGTTGTCGCGAAAGATATTTTGGGGGGACATTGCCCGGGGAAAGATTAACCCGGCAACGGATGGGTTCGGTCTATAGTTCTGTGAGGTATCAAAAAAATTGAGCCAATTACATACTGATAGCACCAGCAGCCTGTTCGTCTCTCTACCTTCTTTTATTTTCAAATGTAACGTTCAGTATGACCATTAATGCTGTATACGTTGTAAAGAGGTTTTATGCGTAATGTGTTTCGTACTTGGTCTGTCAGTTCCACCCCATCTGTTCATGTAACTGTAATCGGGTAGGTACGTATCAGTATTTTTAGAATTATTACTTACTGCGATATTGATAATATGTTATTTCAGTGTAGTATTATATATAAGTAAGTAAAGTCACTTTTAACAGTAATTTCAGATATGAGTCAAATTTTTCAGTGAAATGGCGAATATGGTATTAGGGAAGGCTCATTTTGCTCCACCTTAAATTTGCCAAATATGTTTTATAAGAATAATACATACATAATATACTAATAAAAATGCTTTCTTTTATATCAAATTAACATAATCAAGTTCTCTAACAATGATATAAACAAAATATTTGCTATGTAAGTCTTGTTTTTTGATCTTAGAATCCAACCATCCGTTCGCGTTACACTTTTTCACCGATCCGTCCGCCGGGAGGTACATGTGACGTCACGGAGAAAATCACACAGACATTTACAAGTATGTACAAGTTTATTTACACGTATGTACAATAACTAAATTCTGCTCCAAAGCTACACACTTTTGAGTATTTCCCTGTGGATACTCCACAGAGCTAAGGAAGCCCCGCCTCCATTGACGCTTCTCCCGCGCCACTACCGTGACCTCGTCACCTGTGCAAGAGGCACGACACGCTCCAGCCTGGGCGTAAAGTTTTGCGCATCGCGCGAGGTTTCCAGTACAAAACCCCCGTGTGAGCTTTTCGGCTCGATTTTTACCTAGAGTGTAGCCGTCACGTGACCGTCCTTGGTGTAGGAGAGAGGCTAGCGTCTACCACGTGACCTTCCAGGTCAAGCTGACGTCCACTTGGTCTAAATATATCCCAACGCCGTGGCTCCAAGGCTATTCAGCCCGCAGGTATGCGATACTTCCGCTCCTCCTCCCACCCACGGCCGCCAACGTGACGCTACATACAACGCCGATTCCGCAAGTTCCAGTAGATAAATGGAGGAGGGGCCGACATATTCTTGATGTTGAGGAAAGAGCGAACGATTGACTTTGAAAAGCCATCAGACTTCAGAGAGTGGACGTTGTCATTCTTGTGGAAGTGGAAGAGACAAAACAACAAGGAGATGGTCTAGAAATGTAAGCTGGATTTGTGGAGAACATCTGAAAGACATTTGTGCAACATAAGTTGTATCAGTCTGGTGATAAGTAAAAATGTCAGTTACATTAAGTGGAACGCTGCATACAATCGACAGCAATGCTTGTAATTAACATTTTGTCAAATGACATGAAAGCTTCATTACTTAAAACCGATTTCTCTTATTTTAAGGACGTTTCAATAGGTCGGAGTGCGAGGAATCGGAGGAATCTCCCACGCTCCTAACAGTGCAACATAAACCCGCGGGTTTATGTTGTACTGTTGCCAATATTAATACTGCCTAACGCAGGGATAATAATTTATTTTATTTTCTTTCTTGTGTGCATTCTTACACGAAATACCAATAAAAATTGTATTTGCTGACGCTGCTCCGTTGAGTAGCTCGATGTTTTTAGAGGCATTTAGAGTGCATCAGCCTCTCTCGTCTGTGACATCTCCAAGTAGAGAAATTTCATGCGCAAACTCTACACAATATTTGAAAGCATTTTCTCTAGCTTCAAAAAGTAGTCATATTCTGATACATCGGACGTTGGAGGAATCTTAAACTCTAGTTTAATTAGGCGCTATTGCATTACTTACTAGTAGCTGAATAGTTGGACGTACGGGTTTCCCTTCGTCAGTGCCATGGATATGGGGTTAGAGATCTGGGCAGAGGGCAGCTCCTCTATAAGGCACGGCATGTGAGGCAGGAGAATCGGCAACAAGTCCATACCCAGCAGCGCTACCGCTCTCGGGTCTTCGCAAACGCGACGTAACGTGGCGAGGACATGTCGAGGGAGATCCCCTCGCAATTGTGCCTCGATTAATTTCGCAGATATTGCAATCAAATAGGCCGCCTTTTGCTGGTGGAAACGAAAATATTAATTAATACTTGAGTTTCGTGGTGCGAATACGGTAGCATCGCAGTGAATACATGAAATATCAGAAAAGAGATATTCAGACGTATACACTACTGGTAAAAAACAAAGTATATCAAACGTTTTCTCCGTGTGGATAGAAAACAGTACAGCTCATTCCATGACACTATAGCTCTCTCGTAATATTCTCATTAATATATTGTATTAACTACAAAACAAGAGTTCAAAAACGATTTCAATAAATGGGAAGAGAATTTCTGTAGCAACGTGCGTGTTATTAAT
The DNA here is from genome assembly GCA_011170035.1 of Teleogryllus occipitalis. Lineage (NCBI taxonomy): Eukaryota > Metazoa > Arthropoda > Insecta > Orthoptera > Gryllidae > Teleogryllus > Teleogryllus occipitalis. Next base: position 221,347 of record BLKR01001939.1, read on the forward strand.
GAAGATATTTTATTATAAATTATTGAAAATGAGACGTACACAGCAACTTTTTGTCCTCTTAATGTAATTAGTGAACAATATTTACAACAATAACATAGGCACACACATAAAAGACAGACTCAAAGATTTTACACATATTTCTCCATGTATTTCAACACGCTAAATTCAAATCTGAAACCAGAATTGCCCCATCCACCTCCAATGTTTTTTAAACAGCAAAAAACCACCGTGAAATTGTATTTTTTTTGTTTGTTTTCGGGGTTTGATCTCAGACCCAAAGCTCTTCTTGATCTTCACTGAGATTAATATTTTCATAAGGGATGTAGTTCATAGGATTGGTCTATTATAAACAAGGAAACAATTATTTTGCCAAAGAGCTTCTCGTTGGAGTGCAATGGTTCCCAGGGCCACTCTCGCTCACGCCCTCTTCAATCTTTCTCTGCTGTGTATGAAAAATTGCGTGTTCAGTGGGTACGCGGAGTAAATTGGGGAGTATGAATTCTAGAGTAACGTAACCCTTCAGAAGCGTGGTGAAACGCTTATATTTTACTCCCGAGTAACTATCTTGGGGTAATGCTTACTTTCGAGTAACTACTCTTAACTTTACTACACTGTTGGTGAAACTGGCGCTTACTCGCTCTCTCGCTTACTCGCTTACAGGTTTTTCGTTCGCATATAAGTTTTAAAAATATGAAATTGTAGAATTGTACCACAATTCATTCCATTCTGTTTTCTGTACTTTCAGCAGCCAGTCTTTATCTAATTTAAATTATTTTGTAACATGTGAATAGTGCATTAAATTGAAAGGAATTATATAAGGAATATAGGTAGGAAGAATATATAAAATGATATTAATATAAAAATAGGTTTAATTCAGAATGCAATTCCAATTTTAAGAAACTAATTGAATGACCGTTTTTGATAAAGTATCTATTTCTGTGTGATTAGGTGCCCTTCTTACGATGAAGGAAAAAATGTTCCAAAGTGTTATTTGAAAATAATTTAATAGCCAAGTGTGTCTGAGAGTTAAGGTATGTTTGGTATTCGCGTTGTTTCGTATGTTTAGTTTGTTGGAGTTATATTTATTTATACTTTGTTTCGATGTAAAGGAATGATTTCTCCTACTCACTCATTATTCTTTTACTGTAATAATATTCCACTGTTGCTACCTATCCTATCCGCGCGTTGAGCTGCCAATGCAATAGATTCACTTGCTCTGCCTTGCTACACGGCTATACTTCTAATATCATAAATACGTATACACACTCCTAACTTGGGCTGACAAATAATCACTTACTTATTATTCCTATTTATCTTTAAACACAAATAGGCGCCTTGTCATCAATTCACACATTTCCTTTTCAACCCACTTTACCTCTTGCACTCGCCTGTTCGCTAGTTAATTTTATGTACTTCTAATTATTTCTGGGCGTGAATATGTGACTGGCCTATACAGGGCTTCAAACGAGATACCTATGAGCGCGCGTGCGGGTCTGTGTCTAACTACATGAATCACAACACATTCTTTAATGGTTTACTGATGAACCCGAATGTGTTCATCTCAATTTATTTTAGTTCTATTGACTGTTTCTTTTCTTCTGATATTTCAAAATGATATATATATATATATATATATATATATATATATATATATATATATATATATATATATATAACTTATTTTTCATGTAATACTGATATTTATAGTTACAACGCTCGATGTAGAAATCATGTTCATCAAGTGTCAGTAAGTATCCAGTACAAGAAATCCACATACAATACATGTACGTTACTTTACAACGCATTGCAAGATGAAATTAAACAATTAAAATTGGTACACAAATTTAAGCTCAAAGTAAAATCTTTTCTGTTGCAAAACTGTTTCTACACAGTTAGAGACTATACTGATCGTCAAAATTAAAAATAATGTTTACTTTCACAAAACCAAGATATAGTATAATGAATTAGTTTACATTTGCATTGTATAATTTTCAAAAAAGCCTCAATATGCCTGTAAAAAATATGTAATGTAATTCAGCTTCCGGGACAATGACCCCCAACTCGATCGATTTTTTTCCAGTTTCCCTGACCCATTGAGCAAATACTGAGATGACCCCTTGATTTGCTTCTGGACGTAAATGTAGCTTCACTATGCGCACGTTTTGTTGTACTTTCCTTTTGCTTGTAATGGCAGTAGAGCTTATGGTGAGTTTCTATTTGTTAGCAATAAAGACAAATAAAATCCGATTGTTTACCGTTACAAATGAGTTTTCTATAATTCGGAAACGAAAATATCTAGTTTTTGAAATGTTAATCTCTCGCATTTTTAAATTTATTATTATTATTACTATTATTTTTCATCTTTCATCTTTCATCTATTATAAGTTAAATTGTTAGGAAGGGATTCTGAAACTCAAGAAAGCGTGCGCAGATGATTTTCTCCCTCATAGGTCACATACAGTTTTTGACTGTTTTTGACTAAATGAATAAATAAATACCGAATGAATAAATAAATGTACGCTTACGATTATTTCTAAATCTAGTGAACCCCCTGGTCCGATTTTGCTGATTATTCTTTCTAACGATTCTAAAAATTATGCTTTATCGAATGTTTATGTTAAATTTCACCTTTTTCCGCGCATTCGGTTAATTTAGAAAAATGTCGTGGCGCTGCCGTCTTCTGTCTTTTTGAATATAAATTTTAACATTTTATTGAGAAGTCTTTATTTTTGGGAACACTAAATTACCGGAATGATCGCAAATCATTACAATACTCACATTATTACCCTCAAATCACATCATTTAGCTCATGTTCGTATAATCATTATAACTTCAAGACATCGTCAATAATTACTTACGTCAGACTGGTTGAAGTATGTCGTGTGTGATGTCACAACTAATCGTGAAGACGAATCATGGAGAGCTTCGTATAGGGACGAGAAGGGCAAGTGCTGTTTGCCAGCGAACAGCGCGGAGATGAGGGCTCCAGAGTGTGCTGCGGCTAGCACCAGCGCCACCAAGTGCGCACACAAACAGAGCACGCGCCCAGACCACGCACGCGGCGAGGGCTGACCTACGAACAAAGAGTTCATTCAATATTCAACTCCACATATATCAAATTTCATTCCTCTTCACCATTCTTTCTCAGCACCAGCGCCACCAAGTGCGCGCACACACAGAGCACGCGCCCAGACCACGCACGCGGTAAGGGCTGACCTAAGAACGAAACATTCATTTAATAATCAACTCTGCTTCAATCAAATTTCATTCCTCTCCGTCACTGGTTCTCAGCACCAACACTACCAAAGTGCGCACAGTCACAAAGCACGCCCCCAGACCACGCACGCGGCACGCGCTGCCCTGAAAATACAAACATTATTCAGAAAATTCGACTTTTCGTGAAGTTCTGGGCAGAGACTGCCTTGAGCACGCAGTTATTATTCGGACCCTCGAGAGGAAAGAATCAATTGGTGGCCAATTTACTTTCCAAAGACAGACCTTGCTGACATAAGGCAGCCGACACGAAGAGCCAGGCGTCTCTGGGCGTGACGCTTCTCTGTCTTTCCACCCGCACCACAAAGGCTAGGGACAGCGCCAGGCACACGGCTGCACCCACAGTGGCTGTCCACAACTGCGCGCTTGAGATGAAAGAATCAATTAGTGATCAAATTGCTTTCCAAAGGACAGACCTTGCTGGCAGAAGGCAGCCGACACGAAGAGCCAGGCGTCTCTGGGCGTGACGCTTCTCTGTCCTTCCACCCGCACCACAAAGGCTAGGGACAGCGCCAGGCATACGGCTGCACCAACAGCGGCTGTCCACAAGTGCGCGCTTGAGATGAAAGAATCAATTAGTGGTGAATTTGCTTTCCAAAGGACAGACCTTGCTGGCAGAAGGCAGCCGACACGAAGAGCCAGGCGTCTCTAGGCACCATGCTTCTCTGCCCTTCTACCCGCACCACAAAGGCTAAGGACAGCGCCAGGCACACGGCTGCGCCAACAGCGGCTGTCCACAAGTGCGCGCTGAACGGCATGAAGAAGTCCGTCCACTTCAGGGAGCGACGGGCGGGCAGTCCCATGTAGGCACCGATCCTACACATTATAACCATAGGATATTTTCTCTATTACTAAAGAATACAGCCTTATAATAATGAATAATTGCGGATACACGTGTTTGTGAAGACAAAAACAATACAGATGATGGTAAAATAGACACATTTGTGTAGTATTGAAATGTGCCCAATGTTTAATTTCGATGAATATTGTATGAGTGGAAGTGACTTTGGTCACACTAGATAAAATAGAACATAACATTCCAGTACCTACTGCGCTTAACCCTTAGCTGACGATGAGGGAATTCAGTCACACTAGTACCGATGTGGAGTTCTATGGACTCTTGAAATTTAGTTTTAAATATTATAGTATTAAATTGTGTTTCAAGTCAAGAGAATTGAATCTTACGATAAATAATGACTAAAGAAAATATTAATCAAGATACATTTGTTAATTAGTTATCTAATGAGGTATTATTATGTGATTAGGGATAGTTGGGTTAAATGAAGCATACTTTTAATTTTACGAATTTATTTTTATTGAACATTATAAATATATCTATGAAAACTGCTATAACTTTAGAACTGAAAATCAAGCACAAAAATGTTACTACCGCAAACGAGAAAATTCTGATATTAGTTTCTTTAGGAATGTTTTTTGCATAAATCTTACAGGCGTTTTTGTCCTATTCGTTATAGTATATTACACTATGTTATTTCTTCTTCGAGTTCATCATTCTCAAGAAATTCGTTTTAATTATCTTTCTTCCCTGGATTCTAGACTCCAGTGTCCATTTGATGAATCACAGTCACATTTTGATGATTCTAAAATATACTCTCATATTACTGTCCTTTTGCGCCTCGCATTGCGCAATATTTTCTTCAAATCCACGTCATTATTATTCACAGACTCTTTTAACGGCCTAGTCATGTTTTTTCTGTACATTGCACTTCTGTACATTGCACATTTTATTTGAAACTGCCGCGTCGACCATTTTCATACGTCAGCCAATCAAGGACCGTAATTTCCTTCTTGTTCCGAATGAACGTGAAGAATGCTAATATGCGTCCGGGTCTTCTCTGTACTCTATTCAAATATTCCTTTTGGGAATTTCTACAAGGGTCCCAACAAACAGCCCCGTATTCCATTAATGGACGAACTAGAGATAAATAAGCTAATTCTCTCGCTTTCGCAGTACTCTTTTTTAGTATTCGCGTAGTAAAATGCAAGGATCTCCAGGCTTTCCCTACGACACAATTAACCTGATTTTCCCAACTCAATTTGTTATCAAAAATTATCCCCAGGTACTTACAAGACACGACTCTTGGAATGTTTTCGTTGCCTAAACGGTATTGAGTTTCATTATATTTGCGGCCCCTACCAAACGTGATGGTTTTGCTTTTCGAACTATTTATTGTCTTGTCTTTTTTTTCGCCCAAAAATGTAATCTGTCTAGATCACCCTGCAAAATGTCCTCGTCTACATTTGATTGAATAACTCGATATATTATACAGTCATCTGCAAATAGCCGTACCTTTGAAACTGGATGTTTAAAATCAATAATGCACATAAAGGTAGATACTTCTTCTCCGCGATAATAAAATACCCATTTGTAATAAAAAATTATAAAAATCTGTCATTTGAGAACAGGAGTCAAATAGCAACAGAACAAATGTTACATACAGAACATTCCTCACTGCAAAAATTATATACCTATACAAGTGTAAGAAGAGTAATCAAACAAATTACAGATTTAAGACTAGCAAATACTCCAAATAATGTTCCATGTCAACTCTGAAAGACAAATAATTTTGCCACCATGAATGAACCATTTGTCAAATGAACTGATAATTCAAGTGTGTTTTCTGTAATTAGGCTAATAACACTTGATGGTGTTTCATTACATAACCTATACAGTTAAAGCACCACCATCATACATCAACATCAAAACACCAGAACCAGCCAGAACATAGCTTCGTCAAGGTTTACCAACATACCGCCCCGCGGTGGCAGACATATTATAACATTTATATATATATATATATATATATATATATATATATATATATATATATATATATAAATATATATATATATATATATATATATATATATATATATATATATATATATATATATATAATATATATATATATATTTATATATTATATATAATTTTCAGTAATTAGAACTCAAGGCTGTTAAGTACTTTTACGGAAATTGAAAAGTATTGACATAATTTGTATTGCATTATTTTGGCATGCTGATCGAAAAAACATACTACATCCGTATCGCAACATCATCAAAGTCAGCTCTCGGCCTATACCTGTGGTTTTTATTTGAATCTGTCGCGCTCGGCTATTAACAGATGTGAGCCAATCAGGAGCGGTAATTTTCTTCTGGTTCCGAACGAAGGTAAGGAATGCTAATACACCACCCTGACAGCCAAAGTTCATCATTCACAGATGACTCTCGTGGCTTAAAATAATAGTCGTGCGTACAGGAGCAGTAAGGGGCGAGTGGTGGCCTTCCTGAAAAGCTTTAAAAGGGTCCCATAGCCTTAGTAAAAAATATTACCTTAAATATGATCTCTCTCCAATTATCCGCTTTATTTTAACCTAAATACTCACAATGTATCACAAGCATAAAACAATTAAAATGCTCTTTAGAATCCGTCGCCGTTTAATGACACCGTGTGACGTACGGCTGAGAATTTTGTCACAATACTAAACAAATCATGTAGTTTTACACAAATCACATGTATCTTTTCATGAACCTTATATCATCATTTGAAAATAAAATTACATAAATGTGTGTTGTAAATGAAATATATTTAGCGATTCCGAATGGCAAAAATACCGTCTGAAAATTCATCCAGTGTCCTTCCATATTCGAATTCTCCGTACATTCACTGATAGCTTTGTTATTGTAAAAATTCAGATTTGGCATTTAGAAAATAAGCAAGATTTACTCAAATATTGTTAATGCTTCTGAGAAAAATTAACAGAAAAATTTAGTTGATTGTGATACTGACAACATAGACATCAATTAAAGAGTGTATTTTCAAGATATGTGGGATCACACGAGTCTTTAATAAACGCAAAAACAACCCTTACCTTTGATCGTAGATAATATCGGTAAAATCAGCATCATTAAGTCGCCGTGGCGTGATGGATATATCACAAAGTGCAACATCAGCATTTCGTTCCTTAAGAAGCTTCATTATTCCTTTCCATGTTCCGTCATCACGAAGAGTTCCAAAATCGGAATAATTTCGGGAAATCCAAATAGTCCTGCACAGAATATTTCTGTTAAAATTATATAGGAAACCTTCTCAAGAACTAAATTACTAAAATTCCAATTCATGAATTTCAAATTATTCTGTGAATTACTTCATACTTCAACCCACTTAGCCTACGAGTTTATTTGACTATCTCATCTCGATTTCGATTTTGTCCATCTTCACCATGTTTTTCGTTGAGTTACCCCTTTGAGCCGTTGAACATATGGTGAGATAACCTCTTGAAGTCAACACTTGACTGTCCGGGAGACGCCGTGTACTATACACCTGTGTATAGGACTCAGCGTTTCCCGGACAGCCAAATAGTTACTGTCTCCGGCCGCTAAAGCCTATGATCTCAGATGGCTCCTTCTTTTGCTTCTAGACTGGAAATATAGTTTCACTATGCGCACAATGTTTTGGACTCTTCTTGCGCGGTAGAAAGGCAGCCAATCGCGTACGGTTGTTGCCTACAAATTGCAGAGCTCTAGTACTTATGCACAGCAGTTTAACAGGGAAAAGCTTCGATAATTGAAAACAAAGAGAGATTTCGGTGGTATAGGTAAGTTATAAGATACATTTTCTGGGTCTGGAAAAATAAAGTCCTCGTTTTATTGCCATAGAAAATTGGAAGTGAGCCTAATGGATTCATCTTAGACTCAAAAAGTATAAAAACAATAGCAAAATGTTCTAAAACAAGAGAACGCAAAATTAGAATATCACCCAAGTTACATCGATTTTATAAAAACCGAAAACGACACATTTTACTTCACAAAGATAGAAAGGAATTACACTCCCGGTTCATCTAACATTTGAGTGTAAAAACTATTTCTTTAATTCTCTTGCGATAATTTTAACAATTTACTTTGTAAAAAAAAAACGTGTTAACTGAAATACAGTTGGCACAGAAATGTACGAAGGAATAAATCAACCTTTATTTCTAGCCCTTACGAAGGTAATTCATAAGACGAGAAAGTTACGTAATCGAGCGTTGGAAAACGGCGAAATTTTTATTACTTAAATTCAATATGTTTATTTAAAGATATTATACATATATTTTAAATCTAACACGATAGAAATAAAATAAAATTCCAAATGTTTGCATTAGGTGAATAGTTAGATAATATTTTGTGAGTAATTTGTGTTTTCACTCACAATCTAACGAAAATTTTAAAGGTTTTTTCCATCGCACTGATAGATTAAATAAGGTACATTGAGCTCCAAATGATCACGCTTGCTTGTACCACGAAACACAGGTCATGGATGTTCAAAATTTCAAACATGTAAAGGCTTCTCAAACTAAATGAACAAAAATATCATCCGCTGTTCTTTAATCAAGCGTAGCGTTACATCGCAAGTGTCATTTTCTCTCTAAAAGCAGTATTATGTTTTAGTGGTAGACTGACAAGATGCGAGTTTTTAAATTAAACCACTTGGCCCGACTCTTGAGAAGATCCTATAAGCTCAGGCTGTTACGCTCCGTTTTGTCCATTTTTTAAAAATTTCTTAATTTGTTTTTTATTAAATCTTTATTCTAAATTAATAGCCACAAACACTGACAAATTAAATTATGTTGTGCGCAAATTGTATGTTAAGAGGGTCCTAAATCAGATTTAAAACATTGATGTTTAATAATGTGGATAGTTTTTGGTCGATGTATTATAATATCGAAGTTTTCATTTTCAATATTGGCAATAGGTAACATCACTGTCCTGTTATCAATGTTGCATCACTAGAACGGAATTGATAGAAGATGTTAAAAGGTAACTCAGTGACACAGGGAGAGTTCAACCGTGCACCAACACATAAACAAAACTTAGATTCGAATCTAAGTGCCTTTCGACCGAGACTACATAGTCGCGTCTGCCTTAACCCAGTCTTAAAACCAGGCCAGTATCTTAGAAGTTTTAATAGTTAGAAGTGTGTCACATTTCATTTAGACGTGACGAAGTGTACACCATAAAACTACTCCCAGAACTGTTCAAAATAGAATTGACTTTTAGAAAATATAATGTACTTCCAATGTAATTAATAACTAAATTTAAATCACAATACGTGTCGTATTATTTAACTGAAATATTTACGAAAAATTGTTGAATTTTTGCAAGATGTTCCAAAGCTCTTCGTATGCACGCACGTAGAAAAGATCATCTTCAATTGCTTCTAATCCCGACAAACGCCACTGAAACACAAAGAAACCCAAAATACATGAAAGACAGGGATTATAACAAAAATAAGAATGTCAGTCCAATACTCACGAATCCAGAGACGGCCCTGAAGGTGACGCCCCTGAGGTCTGCCCTTGAGCGCAGGCGGCGCGAGGGCGGCGCAGGCGGCGGGCGCACGCCCCCGCCCCCGCCCCCGCCCCCGCCCGGCCACCACGCGCCCAGCGGCCGCAGCTCCAGCGGCCGGCCTGCGCCCGCGCGCCACGCCTCGCCCAGCCGCACCTCCGGGCCCCGCCCACCAACACGCCACTGCGCCAGCAGCAGCGCGCTGTCGAAGCGCAGCGGCGCGCGCGCCAGCAGGCGGCGGGTGGCGCCACGCGCCAACGCCAGCACCATCGCACAAGGACAAGGCTGCAGCTGGCGGAGAAGGCGCGCGCCCGCCGCGCCCGCGGGCAGCAGCGCCGCCGGCCGCCCGCTGTTGGCTTGGCTGCGCAGACGCTGCCACGCCGCCGCGCCGCCCGCCGCCGCGCGCAGGCCTCTGGCGTGCAGCAGGCGCTGCAGGCGCAGCAGGCGGCGCTGCTCGGCCAGCGCGGGGCGCGGCGGCGCCGCCAGCAGCAGCGCGGCGTGGGCGCCCAACTCGGGCACGCGCCCCTCCGCCGCCAGCGACGCCGTCCACGCCTCGTCCCACGGCGAATCGGAATATTCTTTGCTTCTTTCGTAGTCCAAAAGAGCACTGTCAAGTATCTGAAAACCTGTTTCACTGTTTTCCTTTCTAAGCAGAACTTGAAGACTGGTTGTCATGCATTGGTTTCTCGACCCATTCAAGTTAACTACAGTTGTTATCTTGGTGTGTATCTTGGAATTTAATAGTGAATAATTCTCTTCAATAATAACAACAAACAAGAGAAGTTGATAAAAATGCATTCTATGATGTTTTACACTTACTTTTCATACAATACTTTTTTCTCACTTTTGTTAAAACTAGCAGCTTCGTGAAATAGAGAATAGTCTTTATGATTGATAGAATGATTACTGAGAAAACGATTCTCTCGTATATTTCCCGTTTACATTATTACGTAATAAAATGGATGCGTGTTAATCAGGTTAGTGTTTTGCTTTTGTTGTAATTTTTTGGCTATTTCCGTTGGCATTCAAAATACCTTTGCTTAAGGCATTTCTCGTAAAAAGTTCGTTTTCTTCGGTAAAGTAACGACTGTCCGCAAGTCTTGCAATTTTACCGCGGCTTAAATGCCATTGACGATAATTGAAAGAAGATGGTATACTTCTATCTTCGCGTCAATGATTTTATTTCGATAGAACGTATCAGAAGTTATATTAGGATACTGAGCTCGTTATAAAGTTTTTGTTTCTTCCTTCTTCAAAGTTATGATTTTCATACAAAAAGAAGAAAGAAAGAGATAAGAAGATTTTAATTTTTTGCATCACGAATATATAAAACTACGGCATTCAATAATAAATGAAAGAGTAGCTATTGTTATAAAAAATTGTGTACGTTGGAATATATATTTTAATTAGACATGCATTTCTAGATATTGCAAACATTAAACAATATGCTGGGATTAACAGTTTGACATTTATTGGTCTGGCATGAGTTCGACGCCTATTACCTTTTTGATTTCTTATAATGCAACAGAATATTATTATTTCTGTTTGTTTTTGTAGTAATATTTAGTGAACAAGCATGTAACAAAAAAATTAGGAGAATATGGTACCTAATTGAAATTACTGAAGACAGCGAAATTCGTCATCAGTGTGATTCATAGTGTAAACTCTTTGCTCCACTATCGTTATATTGAATTCGCTACGGCATATGAAAGAAATGCCTGTTAGAAGAATGAGTTCTTTATGTTTCACTAAATACAGGATTACTATTGACGCAAATTTGTTTTTTTTACCATATTCCTTTTTGTATTTGACTGACAAAGGCCGTCATAATTTAATTTCTCTGCCGTGACATCGATTGATGTGAAGAAATAAAAAAGGTCATCTTCGTCAACATATTAGTTTTATTAAGATAGCCGGCCTTCATTTCTTCTCATAAAAACGTCAACATTACATCAGAATTCCGACAATCGATTGATGTGTTTCATATCCCAATTTCATTCGCTAAGTAAAATTCATTTAAAAAATTACATACATTCATATATTTGTAACTTTAATATCTACATTTCACTTTCATTTGACAAAAATGAATAAGGCTCTATTGTAATGGAACGTTTCCATTTATATCAGCTGTTTTTTTTTTTTTTACTTTTTCGCATGCTACTAATGTATTATAGAAAAAAATGTAATACTGCAAAGGAATTTTTAAGCACAAAAATTCAATTTTCAGTCACATTGATTTTCCTTCATCAATTTGGCTGATGTAGCGGTCCCATGTATTGTCTCATTGATGGAAACGGATGTTCTAATTTTTTGGGAATATTTTACACGATTACTTAAAAACAAACATAAGAAAATTTTGTCAAAAATGGCTCCATTTTTACTTTCTCGTATACGGAGTAATATACGTAGTGCAGAGAAAGTTATGTAATGCTGGACGAAAAACGGCGGACTTTCGAAGGAAACAAATTCATTGCCGGGCTCTGCTGGCGAAAAAGTGCATTAACCAGTTTCTAAATTAAGAGAAAAAATTCTCTAACACGTGGTGTAGACAAAATCCCTGATTTGTGGGTCCTTGATGCAGAAAATTTAGTTTGAAAAGTTGAAAGTGCGTCTTTCCGCCTGGCCGTCCGTCCGTCCGTCCGTCCGTCCGTCCGTCCGTCCGTCCGCCCGTCCGTCCGTCCGTCCGTCCGTCCGTTTAGCCGTCCGTCTGGCCGTCAGTCCGTCAGTCCGTCCGACCGACCGTCCGACCGTCCGACCGTCCTACCGCCCGACCGTCCGTCCGTCCGTCCGTCCGTCCATCCGTCTGTGAACACGGCTAGCGCCTAAACCACACGTACGATCATTTCCAAATTGAAGAATCCTATGTCGATCTGGTTCTAGTTCAAGCTTTGAAATTTTGAGAAACATTCTTTAAAACTTCGGGGTATTTTACATGTATTTTACATATTAGACATATATTCAATTTTTTTAAAAAACGGGTCCAAATTTTTCTCCGTCTCTCTCTCCGTCTCTCCCCGTCTCTCTCTCTCTCTCTCTCTCCGTCTCTCTCTCTCCGTTTCTCTCCATCTCTTTCCGTCTCTCTCCGTCTCTCTCCGTCTCTCTCCGTCTCTCTCCGTCTCTCTCCGTCTCTCTTTCCGCATCTCTTTCCGTCTCTCTCTCCGTCTCTCTCTCACTCTCTCACTCTCTCCATCGCTCTCTCTGTACTTAGAACTAAATACAAATTCATGTCAACTTTTCGTACGTTGCCTGGCTACTTGAAAAAAAATTCCAAAAACCTACACATCTTGTGTCTCATGAGCTTTAAACATTTCTCATCGGCATTCTGATTCCTGTTTATTTCATATCTGTTATTTCTCTTCACCGTAACGTACTTTACTTAACTCAATCATCTCGTGTTGGTTAATGTGATCTTCGTCAATCTTTGTCTGATGTAAGGTTCGAAACGTTTCCTACAACCGACTTTATCCATGAAAACGTGGATACAACCCAAAACGAAAACATTAACCTGCAATTCCTGGTATTATCGGGAATCGCGCCTTATCCACATCGCACTACGGAGGCAAAAGTTTCGTAATTTGCTTGTATTTTAGCGGGTGAATATCCGGCATTACCTGAGTAATTGTTTATTACAATCATCTAATAAATAAACAGACTCTTCCACAGTGCCTGCTTAGTACTCAATACACGGGGTATGTGCATTGCGGATAGCATAATGATTTTTTTTAATGTCACTTGCTTCGGAACCACCCCTCAAGGGTGTATTACTCCCACAGTATTCCTTTCCACCTTATAATTCTTCAGTAACAATGTATACCAAGTAGTGTTGAAATGGCATTCTTTCCGCGTTGATAAGTTAAGCAGGAACACGAACACTCACATATACGTACACATATATTTTTTGTGTATAAATATTTTCGACAACAGATACGTTTTTAAGGCAATGTTCACACCAACAGTGAGACAAAAATTAGTAATTCATGTAATAATAATTATATTTATTGTAGATTGATTATAATATCACATACTTGTGTATTTTTGTCCATATTTTTGGGAAATGAAAAAATGGCCGTTTTGGAAACTCTGCAGCTCTTTTGGTAATTGGTTTCATAAAAATGTTTCGTACAAAATTTGTAGGAAATGTTATCCTCTTTAAAATTGAATTAGTCATTTTTCTGCAAGACTTGAGATTTAAGAGTTATAGAGAAAATGCAAAAAAGTCAAATGTTTCGAACCTTCCGGTAGGTCCGTGATCCGAGAGGTCGAACATTTGGGGTTTTAACTAGTGCTCGGATTCATATAGCATACCCAAAGAAAAAAATTTTATGACCTTTTTCTGTGTAAAATGTACTTGCCGATTGGATTACTTCTGCCACCATAAACCATTAAACAAATATTGTTGCATTGTCCTAAAGGTTTCATTAGTCGTACGTCCCACATTGATTTCTGAAGTTATTTCACGCAGTGTAGCTATCTGTTAGCACTGACAACTCTACAGAAACTGTCGCTGCTCTCGGTTAAGTGAAGGCCATCGGTCACTGCGTTATCCGGGGTTACAGTTTGTCTGAAATCAGATTTTTATC